>PVHY01010086.1:0-53440 GCA_004024945.1 Uropsilus gracilis
AAAAAAATGGGAGTTATTTCTCCTCTTAAGAATGTGTATTACATGAATTTTAATAATATCTGCTCAGAAATTTCATGTGCCTGTGAAGCACTTAATGACTACCTTGAGATATCAACATCGTTTCTACTCCTGTAAAAGAATTTCCACCAGTCTGCAATTAGTATCTGTCAAAATTATCAATCATTTTATCAATCCCAATGCTTGTAAACATTTAAGAATTATATATAATCTCAATTCATTCAATCAACATAGCGATTCTAAATTTTGTATGCTACAAACCCACTCATTACAAATATGCAGGGACTAAGTATTTTCCAGAGGAGAGAGATTTCATCTGGGCTTGCAGCTGTCTACACAAATTCTGTAAAATGGTGGAGGGCTTTTAACATTATTCCTCGTAGAATAATAATAACTAGCATGGTTATAGACTGAGATACACACACAGGCACATACATGCACACACACATAACTGAGGAGGCATTGGTTTATAATATTGTGTTGCGGAGATGAAGGCTGGTATACTTCAGCGATGTTACCAGAGAGCATGCATCAAGTACTGAAAAGCCTTCACCAGAGTGTATTTTGTTCTCACTCCTTCCTCTCACACTACTGGTAGTCTCCAGGCTACATAGGTTTCTAGTATTTTTTACTGTCTTGTTTATTTCTGAGTCTCTGTTTGCCTTTATTCCAAGTATAAATAACATCATCTGGTATTTGTCTTCCCACTTTTTATTTTATATCTTATTTTATTTAAAAATATTTATTTATTTTGTTTTATTTTACATCGTTTTCTACCCCAGGGTTCTCGCACGCACCACCTTATCACCTGTGAGTCATTGTCTTAGTCTTTTGTGCCCCTCCCATTGTTATCCCTCCCTTCCCTCTTTCATGCTCCATGCTTCAATTTCGCTGAGAGTTTTAAGTTTTTCTTTTATTTTCCATTTTCCCCTCATATTTCTGGGAATCTACCCAGCGGTTACAACAACTCTAATCTGAAAAGACTCCTGTACCCAGATGTTTATTGTAGCGCTATTTAGAAAAGCCAGGACACAGAAGCAAACTAAATGCCCTCAAATACATGAATGGTTCAGAAAGCTGTGGTATATGTACATGATGCCTTTCTACTTTTGACTTACTTAGCATTATCACATGCAGCCTAGGCATGTTGCTGCAAAAGTAAAGAACACATTCTTTTTGTTTTGTTTTATATAGGTGAATTAATATTCCCTTGTGCCTATATACCACATCTCCTTGATCTACTCATCAATATTAAGTCATTCAGGTTATTGCCATACCGTGGCTAATGAACAAAGTTGTTGATATACTCCTGGTGTTTTCACATTTTCCAAGCAGGTACTTAAGAGGTGGATTTCAGGTTCACATTTACAGCCCGAGGATGTTTTCCTGAAGCACCTGGGAGAAACTCCTTTGAAACACTACTGTCAAGGAATAAAGAACTCTTCTCGTCCAATTTCTGAGGAAGGTAAGATTCAAACTTCACCATCAACTGAAGTTCAATGTTGTTATTCCAAGTTATAAAATTACTATGTGTCAAGAAAAGACAGAAAGCTTATTTTTACTTCATGTGAAGTCAATTCATTAATGCAGAACGTCAAAATGACCAGGTGAATTTAGAATGAACTCTACATATATACATTACTGTTCTCTTATTTGAGGAATAATTTGTCTTAGTATGAGTAGATGATAGGTGGAGGCTGGCTGCCTGACATATAAAACGGTGATATCTTTTCTGCCTTTGCAATCTTTTTAGTGGCTATTGGCAATGCATATCACTTTGTATTTTAACACTATGCTAACCTAAACAATCACACATGTGTAGTCTGTGGTGAAAGGGTATAAGTAAAGATATACAAATGTTGTATGATGAAGGTGGGGAGATATGTGTGTCTTATCCTTGTCCTTTACAGACTTTTGCTTACTTATTTTAATGTGAATATATTTGGACATATATGTTGATTTTAAGTTCCCCTGGGGGCATATCCTGAGGCATATACCCTATGCAAATTGCTTGAGTCATGATCCATGAAACCTAGACAAGAAATAAGACCAAGGATAGGAAAAAAAAAAACAAAAAAAACAAAAAACAAAAACAAAACAGTATCAGGTGCATTATTCAGCAAGCTACCACTGAAGGCAATTTTTGCTTAATCTTGCTGGTGATTTCAGAGAGTGAACATCAAACAAGAACTCTGAGTTTTCCCTGCATGGAGCAAAGGATCTAGAATATCGGTATATATACAGTCAGCATTCACTGATTGACAGCTGTTTCTTGAAAATCATAATTTCAGCACACACCAAGTTAGCTTTGTGACTGTTGAATGTTGGGCTCCAGTAGATGGAAAAAACCCTATGGCAAAAAAAGATCAAATATGGGTATTCAAAAACACAGCTGAAGTACAGTGAATTAAGGCCAGAGATAAATGTTATCGCAGTGCCAGTAGATTCCAAATTTGGAACATCTGCATTTTTGATTTACTTGTTGATTACTGAATAGTCTTAACAGAGCTTTGGTGTCACAAATGCTGATGCCACTCATTCCATAATACTTGGTGCTATCAATATCTCACCATTTTAAACAATACTAGCAATGAGTTTATGAGTTTTTAAGTTGGTTTTGAAGGGAAATATCTCACCCAAATTAACCTGTGTTTAATTAGCAATCTACAAGAGTCACATGCAACACAGCATTCACTGGTGAAGGAGGAATGTTGCAGAACTGTTCTGAGAGATCTAGAAATAATTGACAACTTAGAATATTGAAATTATTTTTCGTGTACGGAAATTATGAAGTGATTTGTTAATTGATAGCCTTTATTTTCCATTTCCTTTTTGTTTTCAGTGTTTAGTTCACTTACGTAATTAAACTGAAATTATAGGACATTTAGAAGGTTAGTAATTGAGGTGAAAAAGTTAATGCCAATTTACTACTTCTTGCTTGGGTGGTGAATGGATTTGGAACACTGAGCTATGAAAAAAATATATAATTCTGAAGTTCTGTGCTCATTCTAATTTCATCTGATTTCATTAATACTTACTGAAGTGAAGGAAACTTGAGTCAGATCTATTGGTTGTTAAAATCTTTTTAAAATGATCAAAAATCAAAGTTAACTATACTGATGTCACCTATTTTAGAGGTACAATTGTAGGGTAAATGATTTAGTCAGGCTTTCTCCTCCATGAGTGTGTGTAACCAGCACCTCTGGTATCGCACCCTCTCTATGATTTGCTCAGTGCTTACATGAGTGGCTTTACTTGGGCTTGGAGGGAGAGATAAAAGGGTAACATCATCCTGGGGGAGGTGGAAATGAGAGGTGAAACATGCGAGTGGCTGCTTCTTTGTTGTTTATTATTTAAAATAAAACTAAAACAGAGAACTCTGAGGGCTTTGGCATTATTTGGCTTATGGGAACAATGATGGTTGGTTACCCCACATTGTCACTTGCCATCCTGTTATTAATTTAAAACCTACATATGCCTAGAACATTGTACATATTGAGAATATTGTACACATTTGCTATATTGACGCTGAGCCTAGTGCTTTTTTGACCAGGTCATGTAATTGCAAATACAGGCATTTATATTACAAATTGTTGGCATGCTACAACTGTATTCTTGTGCCTTCACAATAATGATCTTAGTTACTTATTAGTTTTTGCTAGAGTGAATATAAGTGAATGCTAAAAGTTTATATGTTTAAATTATAATGAATGAACACAATGATGGCATTTTCTTCCTTATTGCTTCCAAAAACAGCTGGAGAAAAATTAAGTTGATCATTTAAAATTGAAAGTTTTAGTTGTAATTCTGTTTCTAAAACTTGATCCAAGAAGATAAAAGAAATTATATCTTAATTTCACTAAATGGTGTTCTATGACATTTACTAAGGTATATTGCAAAGAAAAGAGAATTAGAAACAAGTAACTCATTTTACAATACTAAATATAAAGAGGTAAGAAGTTATTGAACTTCAGATATTTGGTAGACTTTAGAAATAATCTATTTAGAATATTTTTCCCCAAGAAATGACACTCATTTATTGACATGTGCAAGCTGAAATATTCAGTAACAGCAATGACTTTTGAGCACAGAAATCTGTCCTCTAAAACTGATAGCCAGCATGTCACTTCTTCATTAGGACTGGAAAAGGATGCATTAAATTGCAAATATGCCTAATCCTGGTTTTCACCCACAGTAGAGTGACTGTCTCTTATTCCATCTAACTGTGCAGTGCTGGTGATCTGGAATCCACAAACTGATCATAGTTCCACTGTAAATGGGGCAGAATATGCTAAATGTTTATTGGGAGCTCAGCAGGGACTTAAGCTGTTTGTGGGTGTGTATACTCTAGATTATAAATAAACCGCAGCATAGTACAAGAAGGATATGGAACAACATTCAGCCCTCCCAGTGACCTTAAATGAAAAGCTCCAGGCATCTTTACCTAGCCACTTATTCATTCCATTTGATAGCATTTTGGCTGATAACTGGAGAGGAAAAAGCTCTATTTATATATAGTTTGCTGAAATGAAAATAGAGAAAGTGTGGCTGCATGAATGAGAAATAATAGAGTATGATCTTTCCAAAGAAAATAATGAGTGAATCATTCCCATGAAGAGATTTACAGATTTACTAACCTGTCAATTATGTTAATATAGCATCTTGTGTAATCAGTTATTTCTTACATTTAAGTTACTCTGGGTTTAGTAATCACCACTTAAGCTTACATTAATCAGTTTAGGCTTCAGTTTGTTAAGTCAAGATGCAGCAAAAGTTATTATAAAAGCTTATATATCAACAATAGAATCAATATTTCATTTGGTTGCATTTTGGAAAAAATTTTCACCTTTGTACACAAAGCTAACTATATAATATCTGATTCGAATTGTAAACTCATATTGTTGATTTTAATAATCAAATTGTAAGTATCATTATAGGTATGTCTTGAAATTATAATGACCCTGTTTTCTGGGGGAGGAGGGAAGAAGGGGAGAATGGGTGTAAAAGAAATGAAGTGACTCATGCTACCAAACAAAATAGCCACCATTAATAGGATATTGATCAGTAGACATGCACCAACCCTAATGAGAAACGCTTAGCTGCGTAAAGGGGCCAAGCCTGAAATAAAGCTAACAGGTGGCCGAGATAGACATTTGAAAGCAGTAAGAGTCAAGTTAAACCAACATGAAATACTTTGAACTCTATGCCCTTGGTGTTTCCAAAATCCTCTCCATTTTTTGGCAACAGCCACCTGAGATTCTGCTCAGTGAATTTGCACTCACCCTCCCTGAGATCAAGGAGTAGGGGAGGGGGGGGAACTGGACAAAGTGCCATCACTCTTACTTCGGTAAAGTCCCACCTCTATTACTACCAGTTTAATTCATGATTACTGTATTGTAATATGAATTTGCCCCAATAAGTCACAGTATAATTGTATGCAATTGGAGTGCATCTAAGTGAAACTTATTCAACCAGGTGGAAATTAGTGCAGTGAGATCTGAACCACATATTATAATCACTCAACAAGAAAAAAAGTCATATTACAATAATTGTTCTGGAGGTCTGCCAATAACTGCAAGATACTCTTTTCACCTAAAGATTTTTCACTAAACAGCAGTTTTTATACAATCTTTCAACATACCAAGTTCAGCACCTGCAAAATGGATCTAATCCTTGTTTAATGTAACTATTATAATGGAACTGCATTTGATAAAATGTGTGAAAATATAGTTAAAAATGAAAGCATAAATATTATCTCTAGCAAGCCAAAATTAAATTAAATATTTCAAAATAATTTAAAAATAATTAAATTTAATTAAAAAATTAATCCAAGTATAAAAAGTCCAAAAGCAAAAAATCTGAAAACCATAGTTTTCAGAAAAGTACTTGAATTGTACTTTAAGATTATACCTGGACAACATACTCACAAATGAATCAAAGTCTAATGGATGGGTACGGGAGAGAGCATCAGCCATACAAATTGAGACTTAACCATACAGATTGAGACTCAATCTCTTTAGTTATTAATGCTGTAAATAACCCTGGACAGGTGATTCATCTTTACTAAACATCGGTTTATTCATCTGTACTATGAAGCTAAGATTGGAGATGGTTCATAAGGTTGAGACCAGGTCTCAGTGAAATTTTGTCAATGAAATACTTAACAATGTGTCCTGGTGCATAAGAATACATATTATTTTTTTTTCATGGTTATTATTTATGTGAGTGCTTACATCATTTGAGTTTAGAAAAAAATATACAAAATGTGAAGCTAAACGGTTGGTGAAGGTATGAGTGACAGCATTCACATAATGCATGATCATTCGGAAAAAAGTTGCAAAGCATATCAAATTTCTGTCCTATTTTTGCCAAATGATTCCTATGGTCTTTAAAGGATGAAAAATGGAAAGGGGTGATAGACAAAAAAGAGTGAGAAAAATTAAATAAGATTAGAAGAATATTATAAAACCCAAACTTGATTTGACCTTATAGTCATGTTTATGCATTTACAATATTATCTCTAAGCAGAATGTCCTGAAAAAAAGAGTGTTTTTCAATGAAAAATTAACCACCTGAAAAACATTAGAATTTTAAAGAGATCACAGCCATTATGCATGAAAAGATCATTGTCTCTTACCACTGAGGCATCATAAATGCATCAGTGTCCCAAAATGCCTAGAGGAATTAATGTGCTTTTCATAGAATTGGACATTTAGGATTTTCTTAGTTTGTGTAAACATTGTTAGGGTTGTCTGACCAATACAAAACAAATGTAAATCTGTGATGACACAAAGTACAACAGTTTGGTTAAAACTACCTCTAGACCCCTGTAAATCTTCTGCTTTCAGAAGTAAATGTAAGGTTTTATATGCCAGTTTTTTACCTTTCATGAATGCTGAATGCAAAATCCCTATGCTTCTGAAGTCTACATTCTGGTTTACCTCTCTGTGTGGAATTACACACTTAAATAATATTATAGACATCAATTTAGTTTACAATGAACTGGCAGATGACATTTGCATAACGTTTCCAGTGCCATCTTTCTCAATTAATTCTGGCAAGCAAACCAATGAGGTAAAAATAATGAACAATTGAGCCAAGAAGGAGAAAATTATTTCACTTCCCACCATGGTTAGATTCTCATTTTCATTCATGAAATAGAAAATCTGATATCAGAATGATCACACAGTGATGCCTCATTTTTTTTTTTTAGAAAGTGGCATCTTATAATATTTAAAATGAGCTAGGAAAACCATTAATATAAATTTTAAATACCTTTTATTTTAATTTAAAATATTAGTTCATTTTTATTACTTAACAAATTCATGGAAACTGGATACATTGAGAAGTAGAAACAACATATTGAAGAATTTCATTTTCTACAGTTCATCCAGTTAATAAAATCACATACACATATAGTCTTAGAGTTGCTTATATATAACTGATCACAAATATGCTCTGAAAATATATTCTGAAAGACTATATTCTGGTGGCTAAAGAGAAGTATGCAGAGTAACACATATCAAAATATTACCACTGATAAATCCTGCAGCTGGTTTTGACAAACCCATCTAATAAAGCCCAAGTTCTGGTTTAATTTCCAAAATGAAAGTGGAATAGATATTTAACTGAAATTTGTCTTGTTATAATAAAATAGTTGTACGCATTGAATAACATGAAACTGTGCTTTCAAAATGTCATTAGTGCTTGGTTTTCTACCTGTCAATTTAGCAATTCAGAGATGCAAAGAAAGAAGGACAGTGATTCTGATTACACATATTCTAGAAAATTCCAGTTTGCTAGAGTAAAAGCCTTTTCTTCATAATACATAGCAGCATATCTCATTTGCAATTGCAGTGACATCATCTTAATTTTAGTTCAGTATTTTAATATACAAATAGAACTGAAGAGTTTGTGAAAGCTATCATATCAGACACACAGAAGTTGGCCTTTAATGCTCTGTTGGGATTATATGAACAGGAAACCATGTCAAATGAGCTTTCAGCCACACTGGATGATGCATGGGATCTCTTTGATCTCCAGAGAATATTAAGTGTTCCTCTCCAGATTATGAACCCAACTGCCCATCTCCCATTTTTGGATAGAAAGTCTATCCAAATCAGACCACAATGCCTCCCTCCACCTTTCTGTAACTTCTCCCCTCCCCCCAGAGGCACTGTCCCGCTCTCCAGATCATTCCTTTAGTGAAGAGCTAGGTGTTCCTTTACCTTAGAGCTGAAGGCGATAGAGAGCTAGGCTCTACTGTTTATGCTCTCATGATCCATGCTGAAAGGAGGATAATGCCCCTCACTGTCACTGCCATACCAGCCCCCAGTAATTAGCTCACCCCAGCTTTATCCCTCTAACTTCAAGATCTGTCCAAATAGGATATTGCTCCCTAGGTGTCTATCATGTTTCTGCCCACCCCAAACCTTATGTCCTGCCATGAGAGTATATGGTAGATGCAAAAGTAAAGGGCGAGAAACTGGGTAAAAAGCTGACAAACAAGTGGAGCAGAAACTGGGTACCCTCAGAAGAGGGAACAGCAAAGGGTCCTTTCTGGGGAGCATAAAGAACTAGAGGAGAAGAGGAGTGTCTGAAAGAACAGGCAGAGTCTGGCAAAGGATTCAGTATTGCAAACTCTGATAGAAGAGGTGTTCACGGCAAGGGGAGGAAAAGGGTTCGCTAATTGAGGTAGTTAGGAGTATGTGCTGTGTCAAGGCTCATGCTGTATTTTAATAAATTATTTTGTAGTGAAGGTTAAACTAAAAAAAAAAGGAACATGATTCATTAAATGCAAGATTTTCCCCCTAGTGGGTTTCAGTGCTTTATTTTTTATTTTTTAAAATTTAACTCATTCATGTGTAGCTTTTTTTGTGTCAGTATTAGGGAACATAATACATCATACACCCCGAATTTACTAAATGATTTGTCAGTTCTTAAGGAACTTTCAATCTGTGGATTGTGGCTTTTCCCCCAACTTTTTATACAGTTTGTCTCCCTTTGTAATTGCCTCCTGTAGTTTTAAATTTGCCAGCTTATCTATCACATAAACAGTGCCCTATATTTGTTGAATATAGGTGTGTAAGTTTTCATATGCCAGGAGTATAGGGTTAATGTTTGACAGAAAAAAAAAAGTGAATAATATAGTCTAACAGGAAGAGAATAAATAGAAAGTAGGACACAGGATGAAGCGCTAAAACTTGTGTTTAAATGAATGTGGGTATGAAAGAAATCATTTTTCTCATGTACACTGATGAGAGAAAGGTCTATTCAATATTTTATGGACATAGAGAGAGCTTGGTTTGGGTTGAGGTAGGCAAAACACAATCCGATATTAAATGGATAGAAAGGATAAGAGCAAGTTGTGGGGTAAGTCTCTATGCAGGCTAAGAAGAGTCAGATGAATGTGAGGCAGTGAAAACCCAAAGCAGAAGAAAACAGTTTGCTGTTCATATTTTATTCCCTGCAGTAGATTTCAGACTTGAATTAGACAGGTATGGATTCTATTCTAATACCAAGTAAATTATCATCTGTTTAAATATGGTATGACTCAGTTCACTCAATTGTACATGGAAAAGATAATGTTCTCTCTGATGCATAACAAATGATTATTGATACAGATATTTTGGAGCAAAACAGGTAAAGAGGTGTTGAGGTACTTGAAGCTTATGCAGTTTGTGGAGTTATCTTAGGAAAGTAATGCAGTAATTACACTTAATTTACATCAGAACAAGAATTTAGAATGAGAAAGCAGATCACCACAAATTACATATGCTGTTCATAAAAAGACAGAAACCAAATTGTTTCACTAATATATGGACAACCAAATGAAAGTACACAACTGCAGGAGGGGAACAGCTGGAGTGACCAGGGAGGGGAGGTGGTGGGGGACCCAAGAGACCACAGTGATGTAAAATATATATATGTATAAATAAATTATTTAAAATAACCAGCATAACATTTTTATTAATGAGCTGCTGACTATAGCTATTTTTTAAAAACTACCATTGGCATGTTTTGTAACCACTTCTTCATAGGACAGGAACTCATATTTTTTTTTTTAAATATAAGTAGTTTGTATGCTTGATTAGATTTTATAAGTATGTCATTAAATTATTAAAGAGAAGTTTACAGAAAGGTTTATTTGGATTAACACCTCAGTATTGAAAATATGCAAATCCTTAGATTTAAAAATTTGGATAAACTGCTATCAAGTTTCTTTTGTTTAGACTATAAGATCATGGGATATTTTAAGTTTTCATATGCTGCAATCTCTTTGTTATGATGTGTGTTGATGCTCCTGATTAATTTTACATGGATTTTATGTATATAGTGAGTTTTATGTTACCTTTGTCAATGTCAATGTTTTGTGTCAAACCACCAAGAAATGGATCTTTGGCCAATGAGTTTATACAATGCAATGTTATGTTGTAATGTAAAAAAAAAAAAATAGTCTTTAAATAATCAACATTTACTTTAGTGGTACTGGCTTTTGCAAACACAGATTGCTGTAAAGGTCTACTTCACAGACTGTTAATAACGGTGAAAGTTTATGATGTTTTTCCATTGTGCATGTTACATTATTTAGTATATTCCTGGCAGAACACTACGTTTTGATTGAATATAAATTGAAACCAATCTTCTGCATATAATTTTATATTCCCTATGATTAGTATCGTTTTCCACAGACTAGCTTCTGGTTGAAACATTTGGAATCTTGTTTCTCCTCCACACATGAGTGATGGCAGCAGTTTGTCTTACCATGTCGATGTCATTGTAGCTTTATTCCTTCTAGCTTTATTCCTTCATTTACAATAAAATATGACTAAGCATGGTAGTTCACTTTTGGAAGTTCCTACTCTAAGACCATCAGTACCATTCTACTTTTATTGAAAGTACCTGTCATCGAAATATTTCATTCACAAAACCCAAACTACCTACTCAGTGTCTTCTGGGCCATATTCTGAAAATGAAACAAATTAAGGTGGAAAAACCTATGTTTTTTAGGCAAGTACAAGTACAATATTTCTGCCATAATAAGACACTACAGAATGTGTAACTTAAACTTTAAACAATAGGCATTCACTTTTTCATCAGTTTGGAATATTGATTGTCTGCTCTGTAGGTACAAGATAATTCAATAATAGCTCTCTTCTGGGCTTGAAATTGACTTTCTTTCCCCTATGTATGTGTGTGTGTGTGTGTGTGTGTGTGTGTGCAAGTATATAGTTAAAATTATATGTAAAATAAAATTGATGAGATATAGGTATATGTTACCAAGGAAGAAAGGTCTAATTAAATAAACTAAGAATATATTACAAGGAAGTAGGAAAAAATGGAACAAAATAATTCCAAAATAGATGGAAGAAAATAAAAAGATAAAAATAAAAAAAATCCAAGATGGTAAGTTAGAACACCGTATAACAAAGCTAAAACATGCCCCATTAAAAGTGCTACAGAATTGAGAAACTATAGTTGAAGAAAGTAAACATCAATTAATAAATAAGAAGTTATATAAATTTTAGATCTTAATGGTTAATAAAAAGTCATGGAGAATATTAGGTCAGTAAAATTGGATGAAATAGAAATTTTCCTTCAACTTCATTGGAGAAGAGAATGCCTTAGATTTCAAGTAAAATAGCTTTCAGAAAATGTAAAATGAAGTTCTCCAACTCATTTCACAAAATCAGTGCTATCTTTATAACTAAGCTAGATAAGAATATCGTAAAAAGGAACCTACAGACTAATATACCTCATACACATAGTCAGAATTCAACTGCTTCCTCTTTATCATACGATTTTAAAAGACTTTTGAACACCTAAATGAATTAAGATGGGATATTGTTTAGGAGTGAAAATATAAAATATACACTGGAGTCATTTCAAAACCTGAAATGTAATTATTCATTTCCATTTAGTCACTATTTAGAGAATCATGGCAGTCATTCTAGAGGGATATTTGAGAAATTGTTCCTGAATTTAGCACTTAGTGATTAGATTACATTATTACAGTAGTGTGAAGTTTCAGTCATTGAGATTTAGCAG
The DNA here is from genome assembly GCA_004024945.1 of Uropsilus gracilis. Taxonomy (NCBI): domain Eukaryota; kingdom Metazoa; phylum Chordata; class Mammalia; order Eulipotyphla; family Talpidae; genus Uropsilus; species Uropsilus gracilis. The sequence goes on from PVHY01010086.1 coordinate 12,067, forward strand.
ACTTCTGAAACCTCTTGCTGAGGGTACTTGTCTCCATTCCCATGGAAACTATTTACAACCTTGACAAATAACCTGTAAGTAGTGTTTGAAAAATGAGTGTTAGAATTGTAAACCTTTACTAATGGAAAAATTTTAACCATAAAAATATAAACTGCGAACGTTCCCTACCCTGAAATACTTTGTATCAGAGTAAAATATGAAAAAATAATTTCAAAAACCTATATTTTATACATGAAACTTGGTATTCTAACTTGTGTGTGAAATAGTATAATGCCAGTTGTAGGTAAACAATAATAAGATAAAGATATCAGCCTTTGAAACTTAAGACAATTGCAATACATAAAATTAATTTTTAATAATAAATACATAGAAATTAATTTTAAATAAGTCAATAATGTAGGTAAAACGAACTAATAACATTATATCAATACAAAAATAAGAAAAGAGAAAAAAAACAAAAATGGAATGAATAAATTACAATGAACTTAATAATAGACTTAAAGCTAAACATATTATTATTCACATTAAATTTCAATATTCCAAACACATCAATTAAGAACACAGTAATGACACATTAGGTAAAAATAAAACATCTGATTATATGCTACTTATTTAAAAATCACTTTAAATATAGAACACAAAAATATTAAAAATAAAGTTTGTATAAATATGCTATACTGGTAACTTGTCAAAGGAAAATTGGAGTAAATAATGTCATCAAGAACAAAGAAGGTAATTTTAGAATTAAAAAAGATGAAGGATGAAAAACGGAATTTAACAATTTTAATTATTTTTGTACCTGGCAGAAGGTGCAAACAAATTAGGTGAGACAAAAACTCATTTGATTATATGGCCAAATAGGAGAACCCATAATCTTTATCAAGGCCGGGCACGGTGGCTCGTGCTTGTAAGCTTCAGCCTATGAAGCGGCCGGGGGTAGGGATCGCGGTTTGAGTCCTGCCTGGGGCCCGTAGCGAGACCTAGTTCCAAAAAAAGTAGCTGGGCGTGGTGGTGCCCGCCTGTTATTCCAGCTACCTTGGAAGCTAAGGCTGGGGACTGCTTGAGTCTGTGGTACCCCGGGCAATGAGAGCCTGTGGTTCCACAGGCAAAACTAGCAAGACCTAGTCCCCAAAACAAAACGAAAACAAAACAAACAAACAACAACAAAAAAAATAATCAGAAATTTCAATACACCTTACTCAATAATTGATATACCAAATTATTAGAGAATCTGTAAGGATATAGAAATCTTAAAGAACATTCTTAACCGATTTGAACTAATAGATATTTGTTGAAGACTTTCAACATCAAAAATATGTCCTCTGTAAAAGTCATATTAGTCATATAAAATATATTTTCTGACCATAATATATTTGGATTAGAAATCCACAGAGAGACATCTGGAAAATTCACATACATGTAATAATAAAATACTTCTGACTTACCCATAGGGAAAAAGAAAATAGAAAAAATAGTTTTTTGAGATAAAAAATTGAAAGGAAATAATCAGAATCTATGGGTTTTCCTTAAAGAAAAGCTTAGAAGCATTTTTATAATCTCAAAATCATTACTATGTAGGAAGAAGTGTCTCATTCGATTAACTTAGTATCCACTTCATGAAGCGAGGGGGGGAAAAAGAAACACATAATATCAATAAAATGATATCAATATATCAATATAAAGAATACACTTGTGGACAACTAACTTTTTGACAAATATATAAAGATAATTCAAAAGTGAAAGTCAAATCCTCAACAATGTGTTAGAACATTTATATATCCATATACAAAGAAAATCACCTATACATCACACAATATATAAACAAAATCCTATAGTAGGCATTAGGCCTAATCCTTTACAGATTTGGTTAAAGACCCTGTGTCTGATCTTAAAGTTATGGCAGGTAGACTTCATTCAGCAAGGAAGGTACCTATAAAGCACCAACCCCTGCAAGAGGAATATTTGATTTTAAGAAATACCTTTAAAGGCTACCTGGAACTTGTCATAAAGAAGAGTATAGATTTCCTATAATTTCAGAATGAATTAGTGACTTCAAATCATAATGATTTAGTTGTTATATTATGTTGTAGATTCTGTCAGAACTTGCTGAATAAGCCAAAAGAATAACGAGAGCCTCCTGTTTGAAGACTTATTTGAAATACTTACTTCACCGGGCATCTTTTTAAGGAAAAATTATAGGACTATTTCATGATGAGGACTGTTTCAATTTCTGAAGCTAGATGAAGTTATATGATCGCCTATTGTTCTTTGTATTTTCCACACAGTAAATTTCTGAAAGATATTTAATACCAATAGTTTTCTCTAGTTATTCACAAGCTTAATGTGTCATATAACAACTTTTGTAAAATCAGAATGGACTAGAATATAAGTGGAAAAAATATAAGTAGCTAGAATATCACTCTATTTAGATTTAAATCTTAAGGAGGACAACTATAGGGGACAAACATTTATGTGATGAGAGGAAAGAATTGCATTAATTACAAATTTGCCATTATTTTTCTTTGAGTTAAAATGTTTTAAAAACTATCATACTTGGTGGCAAAATAACTCGAGTTGTCTATTTCTCATCTTTATATGGATAATATAATATTGGAAACTTGAAGTTGGTTAGATGTAAATTTAGATTTCAATTATGAACTTTTTTCTTTGCAATGAATCTCTTAGTCTCCACGTATAGTTTCTCTTTACCTGCCACTTTTACTAATCATCATAGTATATTTAAAAAATGATACATAATATGAAGACTTATTATGTTTTCCTAAAATCCATGTGTTTTCATTCTGATTTTATCTTACATACATGCTCCTATTGTTATTTAAATGTAAAGGATTATCATTTACTAAATGTCCACATATTTTTGGATTCAAATGTGATAAGCACAATTAGAAAAAAACTATAAATGAGGCCATTTAACCCGTGGGTGAGAAGGTGACTAGCCACTATGTCTCATTGACTCTAGCTTGAATTCTCTAGCTAGGGTCAGGTTGCTAATGAGAATACTCAGCCTTAGGTCAAAGATGCACAAATGGATGTAGAATATTGCAAGTTATTGACACTTACCAGGATAGCACAAGTATTCAAGTGTAGCACAGATGGGACTGCAGCTAGCCAGAATGTTCATTCTGTGAAGATGTGCAAGACTGTAATTATTTTATCTATTAGTTATTGCTTTATACCAAGTATCTGTGCAATCCCTGGCAAATAACAGGGAGTCAGTAAATATTTACTGAATGAAACATAGAAATAGGTGATTAGTGGAGAAATAGGTGGTAATAGCTAGCTAGCTAGATACTTGGAAGTATCATGGGACTGTTCTAAACACATCTATGTAGAAACAGCTCCTTCTAACCATCGTTCAAAACATACCAGGTGAAAGTTGCTAGAAAAAACAGTAATACGAAACGGATCATTCCTGGAACATGATCTCATTCTTGTGTATTCCATAGCCATATTACTAGCATGGGCTGAACATCAGTTCTACAAAAGAAATAGAAAGAAAAAAAAAAGGTCTTGTATCTCTTATTAGGTTGGTCCACTCATGGATGAGAAGGATTAGAGAAATCATATTTGATTGGCTCATGCTTCCTGAAATGATCTTGTAACCAGTAATAAAATGCTGGAATTGTTTCAGCACTTTTTTTTTTTTTAGTGCCACCATATCAGAGTGATCTTAAAGCAATTTCTTTTTGAAGTGAGAACTAAACTTGTGAATTCTTTCTCTGAAAATTATACTCAATTTTCTCCTCTATCAAGATTCATATCGAGTCAGAAATTGGCTCAGATTTTTTTTTTTTTTTTTTTTTTTTTTTCTTTCTTGGCCTGAATTTTTGTCAGTATTTCTTTCAGATAATTGTGGCTCTTTTCTTTCCCTACCTGCAACCTCCTCTGTACCCCATGTGATCAGAGGCATATTGGGGTACCAGGAGCAGTGAGGAGATAGAATCATGACCACATGAGCTCTAGTGATAAAGCATGCGGACTGCAGTTGCTTGCGCACAATCTCCATTTCCTTTAAGCATTTTCACTTTGCATCTGCTCACCTTACTTACTTTATGGATACAGGGATTCAGTGCCTATTTTATTTTTTGCATGCCCTTGACTTTGCAGAGATGTCAGGCCTCTCCTACATTCTCTTTCTTAAAAATATGTCATGTACTGCATCCCAGACCATGTCACCCTGCTGGTTCCTTCAGTCTCTAGACTGATCATATGGAAAGTCTGATGAAAACACCTAGAGACACTGAATGCAACACTCATTTATACCTGGTATGTGTTCTTAAGTCCTAGCAGCCTACTCCTTACGTACCCCAGAACTAAAAGAAGTAAACTTCCTCCTCTGTTCTTTTCTCCCTCAGGTCTCTGGAGAAGTCAGGTGGCAGCACTAGGCCACTGCTTTTTCCTTATAGAAATTTAATAGTTTTAATTTGTATATCTAGGTTTTCTTGTGTGTGATATGAGGTCCTAGTTGATAATCAGTTTTGCCCCATATAATTTGTCAGGCTTTCATTCACCCTTTGTTGGAAAGACTGTCATTTACCTATTAAATTGTCTTGATAACTTTGCCAAAAATCAGTTGATCATCCTACTTAGTTTCTGAAGTTTCTATTCTTTTGATCCTTTTGTCAATAATTATACCAATGTCTCACTATCCTGATTATTATAGTTATAAAGTTTGAAATCAGTTAATCTACTAAAAATTTACTTTTTTTTGTAAGATTTCTGTAGTTATTCTAGGTTTTTTTGACTTTTGAGGTAAATATATAACTTTTATCTACCTGTATGAACAATTTCCAGTTAAGATTATGATTAGGGATACATTGAATCAGTAGATTAATTTGATTTACAAATTTAATAAATTTTTATCTCCTCTACCATTAAAAAAATAAATACATAGACTAACTTTCTCCAGTAGTCTCTACTGACCACATGTTTGAATTGCATAAATTTTATCTTAGAGAAAACACTCCCAAATTTCAGTATCACACAAACATATTAGAACGTAATAATGAAGCATGTAATATAAACATACTCTCAGTTGTTAAAGTCCCACAATGTTGAGTAGAATATAGATCACACCTATTTTAAGAGGTGGGCTATGTCAGTCACAGAAACTACAGGTAAATGCTTACCCTAAGGCTAAAAAAAAAATGCATTTTACTTTAAATAGTATAATGTATATATCAAACTTAATTTTTCTGACATTTCTTTAAATGCCAGAATTGACATTTGAGAAGCATTAACCTCAATAATGTATATAATTTATAATAATACAACCTGTGTATTTATACACTGAGATAAAATATTTATAATTATCACTTAATCGGCATATTTAATGTGCATTTAAAATTGTCACAAATCAGCATTCAATAGTATTTTAAAGATTTTATAATCAGCAATTGCCCTTATAATGCTCTGGTAGAAAATCATTATTCTCACTGTGTAATACAGGTGAAGAAACTTACAGGTTTAATGCTTCGGCTAATGATATACAGAAAGACAGTTACTGCAAGGGTCAACAATCAGAATTTATTTGGAGATGTCACTTTCAAACTGCTGTTTCATATTGACCTGTGAAAGAAAATCAATTATATAGAGCTTACTGGCTTAGAGAATGTCAATGCAATGCAGTTTAATTCATCATTAAACCTGCACTGTCTGTTTTACTAGTCTGCTGTTGACTGTGAATAGTAATGCAGAATAAAAACACATCTGGAGAATAAGGCAAGGCTTGTTTATTGGGATATCTACTCAACATTAGTAACATTAATACAGAAGTGTTTTCCTATCACACCAAGTACATGATTTAAAAGATTTAAATTTATTGAATGACACTGAAGCAGAAAGTAGAGGAGATCATTATTCTAACACACCAAATGTAGAGTGCTATTGTTATAACTCCTAGAATTGCATTAAAAGGCTTTGGGGAAATAAAGAATAATGGATTTCAAAGGACAGCTGGAGTGCCAGAAAGAAATAACTAATTTTCCCAATTCCAATTTGTTGTCTGATAAAATAAGGCCTGTATTTTTGAGGGAATAGAGAGATTGTTTTCTTTTGTAACTACATATAATGAAGAAGTGGGATTTATCCAGTGGATCTTCTTATAAAAACACTATGACAAAAAGCATAATGTGGCCAACTAATATATTTGGAAAGGAAATAAAAATTGCTCTCCTATGAACAGTTCTTGAATTGAGTATCAACCAAATGGAAAGCTTAATGTTAACTTGCAATTTACGGAGATAGTATTAGTGAGAACTAAAATCATTGCAAAGAATGGCTAAAAATTCTATAAATAAGTTTCTAAGGAATCTTAAATTGAATTCTAAGAATTCATAAAATGATATTTCATAGTAGCTTGATTGAAATCATTCCATTATTTCCGTTGATAATGCACTAGTTACATAAATATTGTACTATGCGGATTAAAGAGAAAATGTATCTTAGCAATAACATAGAAGGTAGGAAGTGAAAGAATAACTTCTCTATAAGACCATGTGATTCTATATTGTGCTGTTCTATGTGATTTATTTGTATAAATAAGAATATAGAATATAGTTGTTGAGCTGTGTATGTGATCACTCTTTAAAAGAGGTTGACCTATATCTCTCAAAAACGGATTTTTCTATGTAATAGCTCCTTTGTCACTACTCATACTTAAATATCCTAGACTCTTCTGTCCATCTTTATGTGCACCATTTCAGTCAGTTCCGTTATCAATTATTTTGGTGCTACCCACCCATGGTCCCCAACACCCACAACTAGATTTTCTTAGGCTACAAAAACAGGCTCGGTCCTGATTGAAACAGGGTTTTTAAAAACACTTGAGTTGTGCTATGGCCCCTGAGATGATTTATTAGTTCTGAAATAGCCAAAATACAGTTTTTGCTTAATAGTGTTAAATAAAAAACACCTATAACTAATGCTTTTTTAAAATTTATCTTTTCTTTCCCCCTGCCATCCTTTAACCTCATTTCTGTCCCTCTCCACTTCCCTCTTATCCTCAGAGACTGCAGACTATTTACCATTGTCCAGTAATTTTAGAGAGTGTTTTCAGATAATCAAATGATCTTTTGTCATTATGAAATTCCACTATTTTTGTTGTTCTGACTTGCTTTGCTGCACAAATTTTTTCATATTCCCTGCATTCTGATGAAAATGGCTGCATTTTACCCTTTCATGCAATTGTGTAATATGTTGTGGCATGTTTGTTTTACATCTTTTTTGAGCCAATTTTCCATTGTGAGATTTAGGCTGCTTCCATGTCCGAGCTTTAGCAAGTAATGCTGCTGTAAATATTGTGGGAGACATGAGGTTTTTTTTTGTTGATGGTTTCATATTCTGTGGATATGTGCCCAGGAGTGGGATTGCCAGGTTGCATAATACTTCTACTTTTAATTTTTTATAGTAGATTCAGATTGTTTTCCATATGGCTTCATCAAATCATATTTCACCATCAAGCTAAAAGGATTCCTTTTTCTTCTCATTCTTTCCAAATCTAGTTAGGGTCTTTTTGATTTGTGATATTCTCACAGGCATGACATATTATCTGTTTTAATCTGCATCTCTTATTAGGAAGAGGGATATTTTTCATTTCTATATTTGACTTCTGTTTAGGGCATTGTTTGTTCATATCTGCTGTCTATTTGTTAAGTGTGTTATTTGTTATTATGTTGGTAAGTTGTATGATTTTTTTCTATATTCTGTGGTAATCATTGCCTTGTCACTTGTGTATTTTCCCCATTCAATAGGGTGTATATTTAATTAACTTAGTATTTTTTTCACTAGAAATATTTTTCAACTTAAAATTTACTGAAGAAAAAAGATGAAATAGCTAGTTTTCATCTTTGAAGTAGAAATTTTGTAATTGTGCAATACTCTTTTTCTACATATTCATTTCCTTTGAGCTCAGATAAAAGTACAAGAAAATGTATCCTACTCTGCATTTTGAAGGTCCCTTGTATTTCTCAAGGGTCTATAGCACTTCACACTTTCTTGCTCTTGCACAGGTTGTTTCTTTGCCTGCAAGATGCTTTTATTTCTTGTAGTAAACCTTGTATCTGAAACATCAATTAAAATATCACCTGGTTTAAATTTTATAGGTGGTTCAGATGCTTGGTGGGGGTTGATGAAGCACATTAGAAACCCTGTTACTAATAACAATATCAGTGTGGATGACCAAGCTGTTGATTGAGCATGATAGATCAGTTTTTAAATTATGCAAAAGTTAGTCAGCGAGGCTCCGTCTGTCTAGATGCTCTGATCCTCTGACAACTCCATGTTATGATGTGAACAATGAAGTGGCAGGTTCAGGAATCCTGTGCTTTGTACATTTGGTGATTACTTCATATTCCATCATATTAGAAGTCCTGTGTGGGAAAGAGAATGAGATGAAAGAGACAGATAGCAATCTTTGAGGGTAGCTCGCAGATCAGGGATTTTAGGAGAATTTCAAATTCACCTTTATTAGGACTCGGGGTCTCTTTTATACTTTGCTAAAGAATGATCACAATGAGGTAATGAGGAAGCAAAAAACCCAGGATTCCATGACAGGTGACACTTAAGCAGGAGGATGAGTGTCACAGGAAATATACCTGTGAGGGTAAACAGTTTCATCATTCCAAGACCTGTCTCCTGTGTCTCTTTAGTGGGACATTCCTAAGACTTTAGGGGGCTGTCATCACAGATAAGAGACTTGCCTGTAATCATCTCTCCTGTGCCAGAGAGGATGAGAAAAATAAAGATGTTCCTGTATTGAAGGCTTATCTCTTGAACTATGCCCACACCCCATAGTCATGAGCCTGGGAATTTCACGAGGAGGAGGAATATTTCACTAGTGATAAAACTGAGTCTTAAGATTAAAAAAAAAAAATTTGTGTGTTTCTAATTAAGGTACGACTAAAGAATCAAACTAAAAATAAGAACAAAAGAAAAGATATCTCTGCTACCTAGGCAAATTTTTCTTTGTTTCCTTCTGCTGTGAAACCATGATCTTACCATCTCTTTATGGTTTTTAGTCAAATAAAAACACAGAAGAAAATCTAATATTTATGACTTCATTGAGATATGATTGACATCAACCACTGTAAGTTTAAGCAATACAATGTGTTGGCTTTATTTATTTATATATTCCCATGGTATCATTAATTAATACTTCTGTCAAGTTATTAGGTCATTATTTTGGAACACAAAGCATTTAAAATCTAGTCTTTTAACATTTGAACTGAACAATGCATAACTCTATTGAACTGAATATGAATTGATTTATATAATACTAGATTGCTGACTGAATTCATTAAAAATCATTGTGATTTTATAATTAAAAAATAAACGCATATTTAATGTAATGCAGCAAGAGAGGAATATAAAACTATTCTAGAGAGTATACACATGAAAGCTAAAGTTTTCCAAAATATTTCTGAAATTGATATACTAAGCCATACTTTCTATGAGGTCATCTTCTCGATGTACTCAGACAATTGCTTGCTGATGCATTATTTGTAAAGAAAAAAAAGCAATAAAGAAAAAAAAGTTGAAATTATGTAAAAGGACATCAATCAAAATGTCCTATGTAAAAAAACGATTGTAACCCAATTCTAAACCTGTTTCCTAAAATTGACTTTTATTTATATTGAGATAATTATTATTAGTTTACAATACTGTGTAGATGTCCAAGATTACATTTTGTCACCATATCCACCACAAAATATCCAGCCACCATCCACCACCAATCTTTATATCCCTTCTACCTAACCCATCACTCCTCCTTCCTCTGTTGTCAGTGATTGAGGGTTTATTTTCATTCCTTAATGTTCTGCAAATGAGTAGTCATATGGCATTTGTCTTTTTCCCCCTGACCAGTTTCATGTAGCCTAATCCCAAAATCCCAAAATCTGTCCATGTTGTCATAAATGGCAAGACTTTATTTTTTAATGGCTGAATGGTATTCCAGTATGTGTATTTACCTTCATTATTATGGATAAAGATGACTATTCCTAATAAATGCATATATATTAGTCAAAGATTTATTATCTTTGCATATGGCATTAAAATTAACAAAAAAACTTAAAAAATTTTAACAAAAAGGAGTTATTTTATTTCTGTTACTCTTCAACTTACCTCTTCATTTAACAATATGACAGTCTGCATATTTTGCTATTTTAGCTTAGTGATTAACTATGTTATTTTAATGGACACATACAATGTTTAACTCATTATTTTAGAAAATTCCAAATGTGTAATTCCATTTGTTGTGGTAGGTCTAACTCATCTTTTGAGAGTTTATTACAAAAATTTAGGACTATTGAACACAAAAACAATTATATATATAGAATATATAGGTGTATATATTCTATATATATATTCTTATATAGTATATATATGTCTATATATAATATACATGTATAGACTTAAAAATAGGAAAGGGAAATATCCAGATACCAACAAGAAAAAGAACTAAGAGCCACAGTGGTAAGCAGTTATTAAAGCTGTCTTATCATTGGGGTGTATTTCAATTGGATATGTGCTGAGAGGTTTAGATTTTAAAACTTTGAAGATCTGACCATGCATCCATGCTTTCAACAAAACTGATAAAATGCATAAAGCAAGGAGCCAAAAAATACTATCATCTATGAACAGAGAACCCTTGTTAATAAGCTCACATACTGGAGCATCATGAAGCATACATAGAAACTTAATGCCAACTGTCAATTAAAACACAAATCTAGACTTAGGTAAAGAGAAACTTTGTTTGAAAAGACTATTTTAAAAGAAAGAACACTCTGACCTCAGAATCTGCAGGAGTCTCAAACTCGCAATGGTTTTTCTATTATAGAGAGGAAGTTGCTTTTCTGTTATAGAGAGGAAGTTGCTTAAGACAAGCAGGAACTTTGTTGGGAAGTAGAGCAAGCAGGAGGGAGTGAACATCAATGGAGCAGTTTAACAGAAAATATGCTTCCTTGTGATCATTCGGTTCTGAGAGTGAGTTATTGTTTAGCGATACTGAACCCAATTCCATTATAAAAGTGTGAGGAAGCTTACCTACACCAAGAATTAACTTTGGTTACCAGCGGAGGATCCAGGTACGCAACCTAATTCTGCTCTATTTTGCCACTTTGCACCGAGTCATCCAATGTCACTGACTAAGATTTCAATCTGCCAAGACCAATCTCTACTGCAGATGTGTGTTGCAAGCCCAGGATTTTTAGCAGCACTTTCTGTGAATTTTACAATATATCAAATAAATCTAGTCACTTTCTTTTTACAGGTGAAAAGGAAAAAAATCCTTTGCAATTTTCCAGGCCTCTCCAGAAAATGTCAGTCACAGATTTTAAGCATGAAAAATAAAGGATTTATTTTGAAGACGGAAAAGTGTTAAAAGTTATCAGGAACAGACTGGGCTTGGTGGTGCATGCTTGTAAGCAGCAGCTTAGGAAGCCACGGCCGGGGCCAGGGATCGCAGTTTGAGTCCCGCTGGGGGCACATAGCGAGACCAATCCCCCCAGAATAGCTTGGCATGGTAGCACATGCCTGTAATCCCGGCTACCTGGGAAGCTGAGGCTGGGCATCCATGGTACCCCGGGCAACATGAGCCTGTGATTCCACAGGCAAAAACAGCGAGAGACCTAGTCTCAAAAAAAAAAAAAAAAAAAAAAAAAAAAAAAAAAAAAAAAAAAAAAAAAGGAAAGTTATCAGCAAGTTTGAACATGTGATTACATAAGCTCACAGGTCAGTAGAGAACAATGCTTGAATACCTTTTTAATCAGTGTGACTAAGATGATTTTGAAACTAAACATAAAACGTCACTTCCATTATTAGAAAATGAGGGGCTTCATAGATTTGTTCATTAGTGTAACTGGTGAAAATTATTTTTTTAACTGCCTGGGAATGACTGTAGCATATAAAACAAAGAAACACTCAAGAAAGAATCATTTACTCAAGAAAGAAACATGTACTCAACCAAAAATCAGCATGAACTGTGAAAATCGATGGTATATATACCAAGTCTTTTGCCAGCTCTGTGCAAGAAGTCTTGATGCAAGAGGGGACTGATAAGGTCAAGAATAAAAGGTTCCTTCCTCCTTGTGAGAGCCAGTATGAATGCTGTGGGTCCAGTCAGAAGATGGTGACATTTCCAATACTGCCTCCAACTATTGTTGCTCAAAGTACCTTTTTTTTAATATTGTTTAATTATTTATTTTTAGTATCATACAATCATACAAAGTCATTCCTCCCTGCGTGGTATTTAGTTCCCTTGGGGATGCCACCCCCCCACCCCCACCCCGTCACTCCCTCTCCTTTCTCTTTACTGTTTGTTGCTCCATTTAGCCCTAAAGTCTTCTTAGAAAAAAAGGAAAAAAAAAAAAAAACTTTTCCTCTGGAACTTTGTTCTTTTCTTGAGTGAGGCTCTGTATTCCAGGAGCATGGTGGACCAAGCTTTTATATTTTCAGTCTTAGCTGGCATCAGGCAGCCCATCCAAGCTCATTTGGAGCCTAATAGTTCCAGTTCCACCTTCCTGTATGTCTCTTCCATACTGCTGTTTGCTGAAAAATTCCCTGGAAGGGAGCTATGTCGATTGAAGGTTGGTCTGGTTAGGCTGCAATTCTGACTCCTTAGCCTCACCAAGGATGATGTTGTTGGAGCAATGTCATTTGTCATCTGCATGGTTGGTCTCACAGTCCTGTGTTCCTAAGCCCCCTCCAAGGTCTTTCTGGGTTCTACCCAGGGGATATGTGTCTCCAGGGCTCTTACTCAATTCTCTCTCCTCATCTGTTTCTTCTGTTGGATTATTTACCGAGGTCTTGTTCCTAATGAGGACTGATTGGAGTGGGCGTAGTCCAGAGAGGGGGTTAATGTTGTGCCACTGTGCCCTGCCCCCCCCATCCCACATTAGTACCCCACCTCCCACATGAGCCCTGAATGTGTGGGGAGAAGTGCTTGCCTCCCCTCCCCCAGCCCTGGCCCATTTGCCTGGCACCTGAGGCAGGAGGGGCCAAAGGATTCTTCCTGCCCAGAGGAGAGGAGCACAGCCCTGGGTCTAGTAGCTCTGTGACCTCTGAGGACAAGGCTCCCCTTGCCTGGCATGTGAGCCAGAAGGCTCATGGCAGAGTGCCCAAAGCGCTTGCCCTGGCCCATTGGTCAGGCGTGACATTCAGTTCTTGATGGATGTGACTAAGAGATGGAGCTTCCATTTTCTACTGAATTCTTCCTACTCAGTTAAAGGTTTTCACCCGGGCATGGTGACATTGAGAATTCTTAGTTCCAGTCATCTTTGCTTTGATTCATGAAGAGGCTGTGATAGATAAGTCAAGGGTACCTGGAGCTACTGAGCTAAATTCTTAAATTCAAGATGACACTAGTGACATCATTATCACTGGCTCCAGCAACTGCACTGACTTAAGGACTTTTACCCTGGAAAGAACTGAGCTCTATTCCTTTCCCCAAGAACTAACTTTGTTTGTAACAGAATATGGAGATTTTCAAGTCTAGAGGATTTTATGGTGAAAGGCAATTAGAAAGAATTAGTAGACTCATTGGAGTTATGGACTGAACTGAAAGGGATTTCCAGTGTGGAACAAGGAAACACAACTGGAAAGAACCTTCTTTGGTCAGAATAAATGTGAAACACCTATCTCAGGAACTCTTATTTTTCTAAGTTTTCAAGTTTTATTGAGTGCCTTAGTGAAGCAACTTATTTTCCAAGATGTTATTGAAAATATTGGAGCAATCGGCTTGCAATTAGTGGGACTTCACAGCTCTGTATAGTCAGTAAATGTGGTGGTTAAGCAAACAAATGAAGAAGAAAAAGACAAATAAGACTAGAAGTAACTTTGTGTATAAGTGGATGAAGCAGATGGGGATAACAGGTAACATGAACATGGCACTTTAATAGGATTTGTTCTTCTCTGTGGTCAGATGATTCTGAAAATGAGCTGTTGAGGGAAGATGTTCTTGTACGGTATTGATTCAGAAGCTTGAAACTGAGCCCAAATTCAAGGTTCTATTGAAGATAATTTCTGAACTTTCACTAGAAGTTGATCAAGCTAAGTCATTGGGTAAGTTATTAGCAATAATGTACATTGATCACAGCTAAAGCAATTATAATTAAATTGGTTGGTAAATTCATACCCCAGGACTAGGGTAAAAAAGTGATCAATTTTAAAGAATCTTCAAAAGAACTAAAGTGATTTCATCTTGTAATAATATAGGTTCGGAATGTAAAGCATGGACAAGTAGCACTTCTTATCACAAAGTGAATAATTTCAAGGGATAGGTAGATCAGTAATTAGATATATGATTGGTGGATAGGTGGGCAGACAGGCACACAGATAGATAAGAAACATATCATAGAAATAAAAGCATAATAACAAAGGTCTTTTTTGAATTCAATGTTTTATTTTTCTTCTACCAATTCCACTATCTTCCCCACAAGATACTTGATGCGATTGTTTTGTAAGGTAAATGAACTAGTTTCTCACATGCAGTGTTTGCTTATTCTTAACACAATTCAGAGTCAATGATCCCAAATAATTGTTCAAACTCACTTAGGAACCATCTGCCAAATCTTAGGAGCTATTTCTCCCTAGGAATGTAAATGTGGCTGCATACATATTGTATTTATGCCTCTTGAGGACATACTGAATGGGAAGTCTGCTAACAGTGAACTTTGGTATATTTTACAATTCAGGGGCCCAGTTTCTCTGAAAATAATTGTTGCCACCATTTTCAGAATGTATTTTATTAGCGTCTATGCTAACAATTCTATGAAAAACATCTTTACCTTTCTCCTCCAGAAAAATAAATTTGATCCGAGATATAACATAATTTCCCTAAGACCATCTGATGAATAAATGGCATAAATCAAATCAAAATCAAAAAGGTATACTTAACTTTTATATGACATTATCTCATTGTGTTCAAAGTAACAGAGTTCTTTCCTTGCAGTTGTATCGTTCTCTCTATAAAGGCATTTTAAAATTTTTATTTCATTGATAATGTCTGTAGTATATAAACAAACCTTAATGTTTGAAAGCTTGGTTGAGAATACAAATATGCTGTGGGAGAATGAAAACTGTAGAAAGTAGACCAGAGACTATGACAGTGATCAAAATTGGAACAATTTTTTAGTGGACAGTGATGGTCATAGGAGAAAAATTAACAAGAAGGGATCAGATTCTACTGTACTTTACAAAAGGAGTTGATAATGTACTGAAAAATGATGTAAGCAAGATAGTGATCTAGGGTGATCTCAATTTCCCTACCTTAAGTTATGCTTATTAGCAAGCAAATTTCCATTTGTATCAGAACTCCCCCCACCCCCTTTACCATGGAACATGCACATGCACATTTTCTAGGAATTAGGGCATAGGTGTTTATGGAGGAACTTGATTCTGTTTACCAAAGATGGAAGCTATAGCGTATAGTGTGAGCAGTGTTATTAGTTTTAAATGCTACAAAGAAGAAAAGGGATGGAATGGTGTTGAATCTTGCCGATGGCCTAATTAGTTTAATTAGCTTACTTGCTGATGGTTCAATTAGGTTGAGAAATTAAAATTGAGCCTTGGATTTAGCATCTGGGAGAACATTGGTAAAATGACAAGAGTGGTTCACATATATTGGTGAAGGTCTAGTGCAAGTAATGCAGACAACTGTAGTAAGAAAGAATGTAGCTGTAGCACATTCCAGCAACTTTTTCTTTATTTAGTGTACCTTGATGATATATAGGTATGATTTAGAATTTATGGAATGTTTACCAAAATGTAGTTAATAAACAGCAAATTTTAATTATTCATAATTTCTATAACATACTATGGAAGTATTGATCATGATTTGGTTGATTTTCATTAATTTGAAATGTTAGAAATAATATCAGTAGTGTTGTATTGGAATAGAATGTGATAGATCTGATACTGCAATTCTACATATTTCTTGATCTACTATATTAAGAATAGGATTAAAAGTAATAAATTCCTCTTTATTTGGAAGTTCTAGAAACAAATATTTGTTTTCCTTGTAGAGTATTAAGAATGATAAAAAAACATTCATACTTTAAGATTATATTTCATATTATAATGAATGGGCAATATGCTGGAAAGTTTTTCAGTAGCTGTTTAAAATATAGATTCATTTTAGTTTATGAGATTCATTATGTTGAATAACCATTATTATTAAATTATATTTTTAGAGACCTGTGCATTTTAAGTTCACTTTTTCCAGTTGAAAGTACTTTGCAGTTTTTAATGTACCTACGTCACTCAGTGCTTTAGGTTATCCATAAAAGAACTGCATTAATTTATTATCCTGTGTTCTCCATATAAAAATGAGTACAGTTTATATATCATGAACATTATGAAAAGGATTTGTTTTGTATATACATACATATATTTAATTGGAATACCATTGTCTTAAATCTTTACTAGTGCTTTGATGGGAATAGTATTTCCCACCTCAAGTGTAGTCACTGTACACTTCCGCTATCAAACTTCCCAAGTCTTCAACTATTTACCCACTCTCCCCGAGATTCCCCTCTGGTTTCCTCAGATCTGTAGTTAGTTGGTTGGTTTTAAAGTTGTCTTTCACCTTTTGTTTGTTTTCTCTATATTTCACATATAAGTGACACCAGTGACACCAGTGCCACTATTTCTTTCTCCTTATGACTTGTTTCACTAATTACATTAACTTACCTTATGACCTTTTCTACCTCCACCCATGTTGCTGCAAATGGCGTGCATCAATATTTTTGATTGCTGAGTAATAGTCCATTGTGTATATATAGCACATTTATTTCATCTATTCATCTGTTGGGGGCTCTTAATTTGTTTCCATTTCCTAGCTATTATAAACATAGATTGAATAAGCATGGGGATTAGTATTTTTGTGTTAGTTTTTATTACTTGGGGAGATACCTAGGAGTGGAATTGCTGGGTCACATGGAAAATTCAGTTTTAGTCCTTTGAAAAATCTCCACCCTGCTTTCTGTAGGTGGTAGACCAATCTACAATCCCACCAGCTCCCACCAGCAATGTAGGAGAGTCCCTTATTCTCTATACCCTTGCCAGCATTTGTTTCTGGTCATTGCAATGTGGGCCATTGTGATGTGTGATGTGCGATGGTATTTCATGTAAATTTGCTTTGCATTTTCCTGATAATAGGTGATGATGGACATATTTTTTTTTCATATTCTTTTTTGAACATCTATGTGTCTTCTTTGGAGAAGTGCCTATTTAACTCCTATTTCTTTTTTTTTTATTGTATTATCTGCTTCATTTTTTTGTATGCTATATGGGTTCTTTGTAAAACTATGATATCAGTCCTTTTTCAGATGCATGGTGTGCAAATATAAAAGCATAAAAATGATTATTATTTAACTTAAATATCACGAATAAGAGAGATTCATCTGACAATTACCCATACTAATTTCAGATATAAAAAGTTTTGTGGGGAGGTATCAGTGAAGGAAGAACTGGATATTATGCTGCACCTATAGAACCTCAAAATATTTTCTGCTACAGTTTTCCTTATGGCTACAAATAGAAATTTTACATAGGCTTATTGGTTTCCTTTACTATAATTAAAAATTTAAATATTAGTGATACATTTTAGTAGTCCTATATTGTTGCTCTAATTATTAATTGCTTTTTCATAAGGGTTAATAAACATTTAATTAAAATATATTCATTTTTCTATTTTGACTGTTCAATTCAGCTTAAAGTGTTAAACAATTCTTATCTTTTGAAAAGAAATAGTTCTTTAAATTTACTTGTGCTAAGCAGTATTCCAGGAACTGAATATATAGGAATAATAAGTTTTTAAAAATCCATGCCTTCATTGCTTATCTTCTATAGGGGAAATGGATTTTAAGGAACAATTATAGTAATCATGTATAGAATAACATCTCTTACATGGATTTTCTAGTGTATTTTTCATGTTGAAGATAAACCTGATATTTAAGGAATTTTTATAAGACCAGATTTCCACTACTTTTTGATGATATTTTATTTCTGTATTAAAACATTATTATTCATTCAGTTGAAAATTTGCCTAAAGAGTTTTACCACATCTATAACTCTTTTAAATGAAAATTGAAGCATCAATGAAGTTGAAAATAGTAGTTCATTGTTATATGCATTTAAGTAAAGCCACTATACAGTTATGAGCATGGAAATTAACAAAATTGCAGACCAAATTGGAAACAAAATAATTAGTTCTGATTTTCAAGTGAGAATTAAAATATATGTAATAAAGAAATGCCAATACAGATTACATTTTGCAGTTATCTCATTTTCATTTAGTCTTATTTTTGTTAGAAATGCAGTTATATTTTAAACATATTGGCTTCCTCCCATAAATATGTAAAATTTTAAAAGAGTTTTTTGAGAATATATAATATATAATGTATTAATCCCTTCTATATAGAAGTCATTCAAATATCAAATGTGTGTTTGCTTAATATTATTTTTACATGGTGGTGTGAGAACTATGGAAACTACAACAATGTAAAAATTAAATATACATAAATAAAATGGAAAATGCTATTCTTTAGTAGCTTAAATAATGTAAAAGCAATTAACATGACATCACTGCATATCCACAAACTTGACATCACTGCATATCCACAAACTTGCATGTGTGTAGCTGTGGATTTTGCCAGAGCTTTTCACAGAATCTGTAATTAACCAAGATTCATAATTGCTGTTAGTCTCTAGACATACTAAATTCATGCAATACATTTTGCTACAAAGAAAGATTTTATCTCAAGATTATTCAGCTATATTTTAGCATTAGCTAAATAATTGAATGCTTAAGAGGCTAGGAATTTCAGCAAGAATTTGCATTAATCCCCACCAAGTTTGAGTTAGACTTATAATAGAAACCCTGAAGGACACTGTGTTCTTAATTACTGCTCCCTTCTTTCTAGATATAGAACTCCCCTGGTGATGAGCAACTAAAGAAAATCCATCACTAAGGCACTCTTAAAGTTTATAATTGTTATCAGTGACCTTGCCATGAACCTCAGTTTAAGGACATATTAAATGAAAGACTATGTAAATATAACATTTAAGGAACCAACTTAATTAAAAGAGTACACTTAAAATAATGAAGTTACTTAACATAAGCAGCAATTCCTGCCGGATAACCTGTCAGTACACCAAGAACAATATTTGTTTTTGTCCCTAAACTGAGATTTCGACAAAGAAAGTTGGCTTAATTTAATCAGAGGTAATTTCATCTTAAAGACACTAATACAATAATAGAAATCAGTAGCAATAGCAATGAGCATTTAAAATTATTTAAGTGTTTTACATGAATTTTTTATTTTTACATTTTGATAGAGCTGTTAAGTGTTTATAAAATTAAGCAATCTTAAATATGGCTCTGTGTTCTCACTCTCATCCTGTATATCCATTTACTTCCAGAATGGTTTTGAGAAATGACAGTGTACCATCGATACTTTTGTACTAGTACCTGTACAATTCACAAATAGATTTTAGTTCTTTAAGAACTACCTTGAGATCAGGCATTTCCAGTACTATAAACAATAAATGTAGCAATTAATGAAAAATCATAAGTTTATTTGAATTTATTTTTAAGATCTCTGGTGACTCAACTGTGTTCAAATTTTGTCAAATCTTAAGGTAAATCTAACTGACTTTGCTGTATTGAAAGAGTAAATAAAATAAGAAAACTAAGAGGTTCCATTTCCTTCTCAATGAAAGAAGAAATTATTTCTCTTGTTTCCCAAAGCATCGCCAAGACACTGCTTGCAAATGCCATGTTTCCTTTCCATCTTTTCATGCAAGTTTATAGTATCTTACAAAAATGCCATGCTACTCAGTTATTTTTCATATTCTTCTTTAATTTAACCAGCAATACATTTCTACTTAACGTCATAATTGATCTGCTTTTCATGAGAATTTTCTCATGATAATTTTGAATGTTTCCCCATTCCAGGTAGAGGACATACACCAAGTAAGTATCCTATCAAAAGACACATGGAGGTGAATAAAGAATGATTTATTGTAATTTTACTTATCTCAAGTCTTTTGCTCATTCAACAAACATATTTTACTTTTTATGGATGAGGTACTTAGAAATGACTTGATAAAAGAAATACTAAAATATGGTCCTGAATGTGAAAGTATCTTGGTAGGATAAGCACAGAAGTGACTATTAAACAATTCTAGAAGTACAAGGGAGCAGTTGCTGTTCATAAAAATTAAACAATACATTGGTCAAAAGGACAGTGTGATATTTGCAGATTAGCTGAAGTTAGGTACAGGGAGTTAAATGCTGAGACATTTCAAGTAAATGAGAACAGTTTAAAGGTCTGAGACATAAAATATTATGACATATTATATACAGGAAGGGATACAGATAAGTTTATAATTTCTGTTAATGATTGAGAAATATCTGACCTGACTGTAGAACGTTATTATAAAATTTGAACATAATACAAAACTTAGCACTGAAGAGTAGAAACAAGTAAGTGGCATTTGGTGAAGGTACATATTAATAGGAGAAACACTCTGAAGTCATGCATCATCATTATAGCTTATGAAGGGACAAGGAAAAATAGTTTTTGACAAAATGAAAATGCAGAGTTGGTTATTGCAAGGAGAGGAGGAATGCAAATATAAAAGATTAAAAAAAGAAAGTCCCATATTCTCTGAATGACATACATCTTTATTTCCACATACAGCACAGAATAAAAAAAAAGAAAAACTTAGTTAAAGCTAAAATATTCTATTTGTATCTTGTTGTATGTCTCTGCAACTTTTATCAATCCTTAATTTGTCATTTATAATTTACAATTTTTGAACCCACTAATATTATGACCCTAAAAATATATTGCTAATACTTCAATTCATAAATGTTCATCATCTGGTGTTATTTCTAACATGAGGGCCATTATTTAATTTGTCTGTTTGTTTAAAACAATAGAGTAATTTCTTAAATTTGGACGGCTGACAGAGCAAACACATTTTAAGCTATTTTGTTCATTGTTATTAGTCATCTTTACCTTGACTTTTTGATTGAGGTCCTATTGCCATAATTGCTTTTTATAATCATTTTTTTCTTTTTTATACTTTATGACATGCTGAATTCACATCGAAAAGTCTTTCCATCCATTTATTATCCAAACCTTAATCTACATTCAAACCATTATATTAGGTTACAAAATTTAGTTCTTCTATTCTTAGTTCTATCTTTGTTTCCACATTTACTTCCTGCTTTCTTTGCAAAGAGTTCCCATAAACTTAAGTTTTTAACTTATAATGATCTTGGATTATTATTATAGAACATAGAAATTCACAGAGTGAGAATAAGACAGGGAAAGGTTATGAACTAACCAAAAAGGACTTCCCCAGAAATAGCCCTGATGAATAAAGATTGAGCAGCACTTTTAAAATCTGTAGTGGCAGAATCAATACTAAGAGTTGTCAGAAACCACTCAGTACTGATATGTCTAGTTTGGGAGGATCAGCACAGACCACTTCTTGCCTTATTAGGGGATTTAAACTCTATACAATTATTCTAGTTTTGGAAGACTATATGTCAGATTCCTTAATCCATATGCCCAGGAAATTTATGGAGTAAGGATGGTAAAGAAAAGAATATGGAAGATGAGACTTAGTCCTGTTAGGCAGGAGTAAAAGAAATCAAAGACCAAACTGTATTTTTGGAATATTGTTATCTCTTTATGAGGATCATACCTTCAATTGAGAAGGTACAAAAGAATGAACAATTTACAGCTTGTCAGTTTGGAATGTAAATTTTATTATTGACAATGAAGGAACCTATAAGAAAGTATCAAACAACAAATGATGTAAATACATAATATGATATACTTTAAATTGCAAATCTGTATTGTAATTTATGTTTAAGATATACAAAAAATGAACTCACACATTTATATCACGTCAGTAGGATAAAGCAAGATAGCCTAAAAGAAACAACTTCTTAAACCCACCAAGGATTGAAGTACTATTGTGATAGCTATCACAGACATATAAATTCACAAAGAGAATTTCACAAAAAGAAAAATAAAGAAGGGAGAGAAGAAATACTTGAAAGTATAACTGAGAATTTCACTAAACTAATATCAAAAAACAAGCCACAGACAGATAAGACAACATCAAGGATGTTTGTCCAAAATTTAATTCCTATGCATATTATTTGCAATCTGCAGAAAATCAAAAATAAAATCCCAGAAGAAGTCAGAGAATTAAAAACAACTTACATATGAGAAATAAAGACTGACAATGGACTTCTCTACAGAAACAATTCAAACAAGAAGAGCGTGGGATGAAATTTTTAATGTCTTGAAGAAAACGGAACAAAACCTGACAGCCTAGAATTCTGTACCATCTCCCTCAATCTGATACAACATTAACAAAATCTCCAAAAATCTCCTTCCTGCTTCTAATAAAAATCAACAACTTGATTGAAAAGTTCATACAGAAATAAAACTGAGCTCCAGCAACTAAAATAATTCTGAAAAAGGAGAGGTTTGTTCCTTATGTCCTGCTGTTGTTGAGGTCAAAACTTATGCCTTTAAATGTTTTCCTCAAGATCTGTGAGTGCTACCCAGTTCTTGGGGTATGATAGGTGTACAAGGCTTTGAGTTAGTGTTTGAAAGGTTGCCAGTCACATTTAGGTCACAACCAATTTTTGAGAATAGAGTTGGTGTCCTCTGGTTCTAGCAGCCTAGACTTGGACTCCATGTTTCATGGTCACCACTTTCAGCATTACCACCATACTCATCACTGCTGCCTACCTTTGTAGTCAGGCCATCTCAAATATCGCTGTGCAATCTGTTGCATGAGACCTTGTGGTGACCCAAGAAACACACCTGCACAGACTGACCAGGCTACTGAGAACACTTGCGAGATAAACAATGGCACACTGTTCCCGAGGAAGGTCTGTCGTAGCTGTGTTAATAGGCAATCTCTTTGGTCAAGTAGTTCCTCATTCCCTACTCCCTTTTTCCTTCTGCCTCCTACTTATCCTTGAATGCCTTGGGTTCTGAGCACATCAACCCATAGCAAACATAACAGTATAACAAACTTGTTGATAAAAGATGCAACATTATTTTAAACCTTCCTTTACATTCAATTGCTAGAAATAAGATTGTTGGGCAAATAAATTTCACTTGCATGCATGGTTTTCATATGCTGTCATTTTATCAGACTTGGGGCTAGACTCACAGAGTCCCCATGTCTGGGTATCCTACACTTTGTATGACCAGGTCCCAGGTTTGCTAGAGACCAATACGGTCTTACCCCAAATCAACAGCTCATTTATTCATCATGTCTTCCCTACTTCATTGTAAGGATTTGACTAGATTCCAGCCCTTACCAATTCTGTTTTGCCACTTATTGATTGCTCTTTCAGTGGGTCAGAGCTCTAAATTTAGCATGATTAACCACTTGCTAATATTTAATAGATTAAATATGATTTATTTATTATATTCATTATTCAATCAAAACTATAGTCCTGACACTGAGATGTTATTTTGATCACTATCTTCAACTGTGCCTGTTAATGGCAGTATCAATTATACAGATCAAAAATACCACAAAGGAACATATGCAACATAAGAGAACCTAAACTTACTTGGTAGATCAGAAAGAATATTCTCATTGGAATGTGACTTTTCACCAGTCAGTCTTCAGAAATCAAGTTTCCAAGTGATTCTGTAATTCTCTGGGGTTTTATTTTTGCATTAATGAAGGAGAAAAAGGAGGGATGATGGAGACACATCATTTCTTCAAGTCTTGCTTCCAGAGACTTCTTCTACCCTGCTCATTTACATGATTGAGAAATGTATTTCAGAAGAAGAACAAATGAATTCTGGTGAATAGCTTCTAATTTCAGTCCTAGTGTTGATTTTCTTCCAGAACATTCCTAAAACAATGGTAGCTAGTTTTCTTCAGAAATATAGGCTAAAGTGAAATCTAGAAGGAAAAAAAATGCATGGGTCAAGGTCTGGTCACAGGTAAAAGCTGAAATATTTCATATCTGAATGAATATTGGTGTCCCCATAAGGAAGGACAGTGAAAATTGATGTTCAAAAAACATGCAAGGGCAAGATGAAGCAGGATAGGAATGCAATGATTTATAAAGGTTTTAAATTGTATTTGTGTTGCAATGAGAAGCTAATAGATGTTAGCCTGACAGAAAGCGAATCAACTTTGCATATTTTAAGGATCACTATCCCTGTTGAATGCAGAATGTACAAGAAGCTATGAGGTAGACAATAATAAGCAGGAGTTTTTGACTAAGATAGGCAATGACAGTGAAGACATTATTTGAGACAAAATCAATAGAAATGGATTGATACACACATGCACTTTTAGCCTGGAAAAAGGGAAGCTTGTGTCCTCAAATATTTGAAAAGCTGTCATGTAGTAATGTTCTCTGGTAATATCTGAAGTTGTTCTTTGTACAGTGTCATGCAGAGTACATCCTTAATAAATACATTTTAATGAACAAATACTTTAAAGTATGGAAAAGCACTCTACACAAGAGAAAATGGAGAGTATCTGTGGTGTATGGAATATATTCAACTCACTAAAAGAAAAAAGTGGTCTGAAAGTAAGAAAGTGTTCTTAAATATTAAACCAGATGCCCTGAAAGTCAATATTCCTGAAGACATCAGAGATTGGATTATATGAAGTTAGATTCTGACTCACAGAGAAAGAAATATCTCCTTAGAAACACTGAGGAGCTCTGTTAAATTTCCTAGGTGAACTTAAGGGTATGCAATGATGTAGAAATATATGAATATATAGAAAAAAAGTAAAGTCATTTGCAGTAACATGAATGAAGAGAGAAGGAATCAGGCTAGAAGAAATAAGCCAGAAAGAAAAGGAGGAATACTGGGTCGTACCACTTATATAAGGGATAAAGGGAAAACAGACAAGAAAAACTTAAAACTAATTTGTAGCAAAACTGAAGCATTGAGCATGAGAAAGGGAGAAGGTTTGGGGGTGAGAGAGGCACAAAGGGCTAAGATGGATCATGAATGAAAAGGTGGTGGGTGAACCCAGGGTAGATAACGATGTAAAATAAAATAGATAATATAATAAAAATAAAATAATAAAAATAAAATAAATAAATTTAATGGACAAGGGATCTGTATTATTCTAAAACAAAGATTTACATGTAGTGCAGTGGAAAAAAACAGACTCCAAATGTGGGAGTGACTTCTATGAACCATTTTCCTTTTGTCTTCACCTGGCTGTGTGAGGTTCACAAAGGCAGTGAATTAATATTAGCACAGAAGCTAGTTTGTGAGATAACAGATGATATGCCAATTGCAAAAATGAGAGCCTCTAAACTTGCACTCTATAAATGTCATTCACAACTCTCTCTATGCCCTATAAATATGTTAATGTTTTTATATACAAGAGACCTTGTATAGATGCCTCTAGTTGATTTGTTTAATGAGAAAAACAGGTTTTTTTTAAGTTATTTTTTTCCTTTTGAAGTGATGGACTGCTCTTTATTTTGATTTGTTCATTTTCATTTTAGAAATGTACCCTGAAAATTTACAACAATATGCTCCTTATGTTTTATCTTTTTCTTTCTTTTCAATGTGTGTCTATGAACATGAACATTTGGAAACTATAGCAATAATTACTAAATAATTATTAATAATTGATATAAACACCAAAGAAATGTTAACATTGAGTGCATTTCCAAAGGATATTCAGTGTTTAGAATGACCCGGAGTGAAACTAAAATTGTGGTGCTTGGGCTACTTTTAAAATGTGTTCTCACCTTGAACAAAGTTAATTAAAAGATTGTGTCCATTCAAAGAATATAAGGTCCCACTTGACCAAAGATTAAATTTCCCCACTTTCATTTGTGTATTTATTTATGAGCACTGAATCCTTGAGGATCATTGATTAAATTTGAGTATGCTCAGAAGAGTATGTTAAGACAGTTAATCATGTGATTTCAGGAATGATTGACGAAACTGGCAGTGTTTAATCTAGAAAAGAGAAATGTGATTGGGCCTGTAGTAATTATACTAAAGTGTTTGAATAAATTTACTTGAAAAATGAGTTCATGCCTAAATGAGGGGGTCTCATGGTCATAATTAAAGTCACAAGGAAATAGAGATTAATTCATCACATGAAATGACTGTTAGTAGTAATTGAAATTGGCCAGTTTGGAAGTGTTTGGATCTCTTGTCAGTAGAAACATTCAGAATTTGGATGTCCATTTATTGAGATAACTCAAGCATAAAGGGGTATCCTTTACCATGTGATAGATTCTTACTAGTCTTTGCCAATGCTTAGATATCAAGTCTATAAAATAACTAATTCAACCTTTCTAATTCCTACTCTTATCACATACTATGTTTGACGCTGTCATAGGTTTATAATAGAATTATGAATTCTAATGTGATTAATTCCTTAGAAAACAAGTTAATGAGCTAAAGGCATGAATACAAGGAGACATGCATGAAGATACATAGGGATTTATGGAAATGTAATAACTTGTTTTGCTTCTGTGTTTGTATTCCCACAATGGAAAATAAGTTAAACTACAAAATAGAGTAGCTGATGCAATGCAGAATTAATAATAACCTCAAAAATCTAGTCGTATTAAAATGTTGGTGGCGTTATAATAAAATTATGTATGCACATACGCATACTATTATACATGTAGGTATATATGTTTTGTGTCTGAGCACACATATGTTTATGTGTGTATATATATGTATAAGTGACAATAGCATGTGATACCAGTGACAAACATTTATACATAGAACTTAAAGATCACCTGTACAGTATTAGTAGACCTTTATCCATAGGACTTAAAGATCACCTGTCCAGTATTTGTAAATACCAGTGTTTAGAGATTATAAGCAGCTCAAAGTTGCAGAAAAGTCAGAAGTAGTACTCTTTTGAAATAAGAACTATTTTCATATATTCTGTATATTCTGTAGGATATATGAAGATGAGTTTGCTATAGATGGATGGGTAAGTTATTACTTATTAGAGAAGGATGAACAAATCCAAACTCATGTTTCTCAAAACAGGAAAAATAAAAATAACCTGAACTACTAAAGACAGTTTACTTTAGGTTGTGTCTGTTTTTAAAATACCACAAGATTGATACTATATCTATGACAATCTATAGAAATGTGGTTGATATTTATAAAGAATTAATACTATATCCTCCTTCACTAAGTCCTCTGTTTTCTCAAGGTCATATGGTTTGATTCTCTTGTGGTCTAACATTTTCTATTATACTAAGGTAAAAAAAGTAATTTTTGCCTTGGGTCTCCATGGACTTAAACTACTAAGAACAAATTAAATAGAGCGCTCCCAGTGTAGCGGCACATTTTTGTTTGTTTGTTTGTTTTTTCCCCTCGAAGAATGGCAAGAGAATTAAAAACATTCATTAAGGGGAGATTTGAAAAGGATATTCAGAAATACAGTAACAAAGCAACTAGCATAAACCTTAACTTATTCTAGGATGATTTAATCATAAAGAGATTTGCTAATCTGAACATAAATATGATGTTATAGAAAGTTGCTATCTTCATTTCTAGTTGAAGTTTCTATTAATGGACAAGAAAGCAGTTTTTACATGAGAAAAACATCATCTGTCATTTAAATAGCTAGGATAGGGACTTTCATGTCTGGAAACTTGTGTGAGTATAATTCTAGATTAGTTTATAAATTATTAATAAAAGTAGGGTTAAGATTGAGTTCAGGTTATTCACAAGTTGATTACTCAACTATTTACTGATGAACATAGCTGCAAATATCCTCAGTAAAACACTAACAAATTGAATCCAACACTATGTTAAAAGTATCTAACAATACATTAAGGGAATCACAAAAGATCAAGTTTGATTTATCTCAGGGATGAAAGGATGATTTAATATAGGCAAATCAATACATTTGCTACACACCAAGGAAGGAAATAAAAATGTTGTACACTCAATAGATATGGGACAAGTACTGAAGATTCAACATTCTTTTAAGATTAAACTCATTAACAATTCAGATGACTAAAAATGGCTCTACCATCTAACCCAGCATTTCCACACCTATATATCAATCCAAACAGCACAAAATTTGAAAGGAAATTTGCCCTTCTTTGTTTACAGCAGGACCATTTGTAGTAGCCAAGATGTAGAAATTACCTGAAGCCCAGAGCAAGTGAATGAATCAAGATGTAGTAGATATATACAATGGAATATTATTCAGAAATTTAAAAGAAGTTTCATACCATTTGTGGCAACATAAAAGGAACTGGTGAAGGGATTATTCTAAGTAAGTGAGCCAGAAGGAGAAATTAAATACCAAATTCACTTCTATGTAAAATCTAGAGAAACCAAAGGATCAGACAAACTAAAACTGACCCTTAAATGCAGACTGAATCTGAATCATTCAGGAGGTAGAAGAAGTGAAAAGGGAGACTAGAAAACAGTGATGAGGAAAGCATAGTAGAGAATGAAGAAGTCTATGGGAATTTTGGTGGTGGGAAAATGATGGTGACCAAGTGGAGAAATCCTGTATTGTGAAAATCTGAACAAGGATGTTTAAAAAATTTCTCAATAAAATGGGTATAAAAAGAAAGTACCTCAACCTAATAAAAGCCAGTTACATTCTATTCAATGGCAGATTTGACATCCAGTTCAAAATATAATATTAATAACATGGTACATTGTTTAACAATATACTGAGGATGGAGTTGTCCTTATAAAACAAGCAAAAGTTTTATTTATCAGGAATGGTGCCTAAATGTTTTCATAAGCAAAATAGAATATATATTTATTATACACACATATACATATATGCGTACGCACATATATGCATATATATGTATATATGATATATAGCAAATGTAAATATCAAATATATAATGTATCTGTATATATATATCTATAATATGGCATTTGAAAGATTATATATAATGAAGAGAAAACAATGATGGGGCACAAATTACCTTTGGAGTCCTTATGACAGACAACCACCAGACCACTATTCCAGTATTTAAATAATCATTAAGCAATTATAAGCTAAAGGACAGTAGCAAAGGTGAGAAATATATTACTCAGTACATGGATAGAAGATAGATAAATAAATTCATTAATGTGGTATTTGGGTAAGGCATGTATGGCCAAAAAGCCATTTTAGGAAACTTTCTGAGAAGTGTACTCAATAAAAATGTACACAGGCCCTATCAGGAAATATTTACTATTAGAAGATATAAACCTTTCTCTAGTGTTTCTATAGGCAGACATATTTATAGTAAATGTATCTATAAATGTATCTAAATTTAAATTATGCTACAACAGGAAGAGATTGAACCAAGGGGGAATCTAACATTATTTTCCTCAATTATAATTCAAATATCAAAATCAAAGTCTTTTAAATTTATTTTTATCTGGATATCCCCACACAAAATCACCCTGAATAATTATCTTCAGGAGATATTTGGGGATGTGTATATAAACATAGTCTGTATTCTATAGCATAAAATAGATACATAATTGTTAATTTTACTTTGTCACTAGATAAAAAAGTTTCAGTGGTTTAAAATGTATTATAGTAAGTTAACTTTGAAAAGTAGCAAAGCTAAGAATCACGGCCTATTATTTAAACTTAAAAAAAACAACATGGCAAAAAGTAATTACAGGTAACAACCTCTGTTTGAATGTTGTCCCCTTCCTCACACAAAGAAATGCGCAAAGTTGAAAATAGCATCTTTGCTTTTGGGTAGCTTTCTGACTCCCTGCTGTATATCTTCACCTAAAGTAGCATTTTAGAACAATTAGTGACTGTAGAGATGATTATAATGTCAAAAATGTGGGATTATGACTTTAGACAAAGAATAAACAGCAGGAGAAAAGGCCTATTAAGGAGTAAATATCCTATTTCCAGAGAAGTATGGTTTGCAATTAGAAAGAAACAGAACAAGACAGAGCAGAAATACTCAGTTGCACACACTTAGGAAATTTAATATTTATTAAAATTATATACTTGTATTTATTTAATATATTTTTTTTCTGCAAGGAATTACCACTATCAACTAAACCATTCCTTGATAATAAAAACAATAAAACAAATTACAATTTTGAGATGATTCCTTTTTTTTTTGGTAAAGCAAAATCAATTTTTTTCAGAACAGAAAAAATGATGAAAATCAAAGAAGTGAAATATTAAACATCTTTAAAAAATATCTTAAAATCTCAGACGTTTAGTATTGAATGGCTAAGCATAGCTAATTTAATAATTGGACTAGGATTCTTCACTAGAATTGATGGAAAGCAAACTAAATATCAAGAATCTTGAAACTTCTGCCTCTCCCTTTCATTATAAGATAAATTACAAAAGACGTAAGTCGAATGAAGTTGTGGGCTGTGCAGATATTTCTTTCTTAATTTATACCACCACTATTTTTCAAATCATGTTGCAAAATGAAACAAAATGAAAGGACAGAAGCAAGCAGATAGATTAATAGGCACATACAAAAGGAGATACAGGCCCATTATCTTAGATAATGAAGAAAGTTGAAGTTGTTTCCAAATGCAATTTTCTTCTATAATCTTTCATTGACTTTCTTAATCAAAATATATACCATGAACATTTTAAAGAGGGACATTAAGACATCTGAAAAACAAATATAATTATTAATAGAGAAAGCAAAAGGAAATATGACATTTTTAGCTCCCTATCACTATAATCAAATACCACTATTGCTCTCTTGGGAATCTACCCAAAGGAGACTTCAATGTGGGTACAAAGGGACACCTGTACTCGGACGTTTATTACAGCTCTATTTATAATTTCAGGGACATGGAAGCAACCAAAATGTCCGAAAACAGATGATGGGATGAAAAAAAATGTGGTATATATACACAATGGAATATAGTACTCATCAATTAAAAATGACAAATTGGGCACTTTTATGATAACATGGATGGACTTAGAAGAATTCATATTAGCAGAAACAAGTCAAAAAGAAAAAGACAGAAACCAAATGGTTTCGCTGCTATATGAGCCATGGGAAAGATGAACAAAAAGCCATGAAGAAAAGTCATAACAAGCCAACAACCAAATTGAAGTACACAACTTGCAGGGGGGCAGGGTGGGAATGGTCACCAGGGGGGTGAACCCCAGAGATCACAGAGATGTGAAATTTATATATAAATAAATTATTCAAACAAAAAACAAATACCACTATTCATTGGCAGTTTTCAAGAAAAAAAGATATTCTAAAAGAGAGCGATAAACATGGCGCACTAGAGATGAAACTAGGGAACTAGACAGCAGAGGGAAGCAAAATATGAACTGGGAAATGCTGGAGTCAGGGAACATCGATTAGATTCCAAGACAATTTAATGATGGATCATAGACACTGGAAAACTAGACGTAACAATTTTGGAACACAAGGGTACCATAACATTAAAATATATAATGATTTTATATTATTGCTCTCCCATTTTTTTTAGACTATAAAATTACCTTTCTTTTCTAGTAAGTAGAATTAATATATTTCCCTTTTTTACTGCACTGAAATGATGTATTATTATCACTACTATAATATTAAAGGTCATAAGATACTCTATAATTCATAAATCTATTTTCTTAATATGAGTTATCTAGTTTACAAAAAACACAGTGCTCTGAATTCTTTAAGAGATCAATAGCTTTAATCAGTAGCTAATTAACCACCAAATAATTACTATTATAGCTAACTAAATCTTTAATAGTTTCCTCCTTTGCTTTCTAGGATGGTAATTTTTATCTGAATTGGCAAGATGATATATAACATCCATTCTATATATACAGTTTTATTGTATATGTTTTTACTTTCTGGAGTGCTTTTGGTAAAACTCAATTGAGTATTCACATAAAAATAGTATGTGTCTGATATAAAGAAAATACTAGTTTGCTCCCAGTTTCAAGTAACCATTCAATGCCACAATTACATTTTTTTACTCACAGTTTTGATCCTATGGTAGTTAGTAACAGAGACTGCAAAGACATGTGTGAATGGACACTACAGAATGTAGAAAGACATAGTATGATTCCCCTATAAAGGTTATAAACCCATCGAACCCAGCATACTTTCATTTGGGATGTGTTGGGAACTGTATAAAGGACTACTCAATCATTAAGAACTCCTGATTGACTTCTTTAATAGAAGAACTATCACAGCTGAAGTCACAGGGGAACTTGATTTGTGTGGATGGCTGTCTGACATGAACACTATACTCCAGTCTGACCTGGAGACACTTTCTTCAAAAGCTGGTTCCCATGATACAATTCAGCTCATTCTGTGCTCTTGGTTCCCTACTGAGTCCATCTATTGCCTTCTGTCTCTGCTTTTGGAGACCTTTGGCTTCCTAAGGTACTCTGAAAAAAATTGCAAAAGTTCTAAGAGTTACAGATGCTTCATAACCTGTACTTAAAAAAAAAGCAAAATAAAACTCGAATGATGTAAGGTTGATGTACTAAATATTTCACTAATACAATTTAATATAAGAAAAGTTTCCATAAAGACTATCATAATAAGTAATGCAAATTGGTACATTTCTCTATCTTTTTTCCCCCTGAAGGTAAAGTAGGATGAGGGTTACTTGTGAATTATTCCTGTATTTAGAATATTATTTAAGGATTTAGTAGCTACAATATTTTAAATAATATTCATGATACATAGTAAAATATTCCAGTTGCTTTATTTTCATGTCTTTTGATTTGGCCAATGTTTATAACATTATTTCTAATTAACCCAGAAATTTTCAATAATAATTTAAGAAAATTTTACAAATGACTTAAATTGTTTTCATAAATGAGCATAAGCTGACTCATAGCTATAGTGGCAGATATAAGATTTCCTATTGTACAACAAAAAGACTAGATTCTGGGGGGGGGGATGGTACTTGAAAAGAGGTACAGTCCTTGCTGCTATGGAACTTTTGGTTTAGTACCAAGAAAAAGAAATAAAAATAAATAAAGAGCTACAGATTAGCACCTGTCCTATTGGCAGGTGAGGATATCTGTAGGAAATAAATTAGAAAATATGCTGATTTTGAATTTGGGGGTGTTAGGAAAATCATCTGAGGGAAATTTACAACAGTCCACATCTGACACTAGAAAAAAGTTAGAAAACACAATTTTTGCTGTGAAAGAAAAAAGTCAAATGAAAAGAATGGAAACAATGTGTAAAGAACCTCAGGTAGAGTTAAATGAAACATTCATGGAACTCAAGCAAAGTCAGCATGATTTAGGCAGAAACAAACAAAAGTAGATTAATAATAAATTAGATGGCATAGGGCATGACTATACCATTGGGTATTTTGAAGAAATTGCTTCTTCATCTAAATAACCATAGATACTTTATATTCCATATATTAGTGACATCATACAATACCTCAGTTAAAAATAAATATGAAAAAGAAGGTTAAAAAATAATAGAAAGTCAATGAAGATGTTAAGCAAGTGAGCAAAACCATCAGTTTAAAATATCTGGGACTTTGTGTTTCAAATAAGTTGGAGAAGTCTTCATGAGGATCATGAGGAGGTGAACTGTAGGAATGGCAAATGCCATCTAAGATTTTTATCCTTTGTATATATTTGTGGTTTGTAAAGAGAGGAAGGAAGGAAGGAAGGAAGGAAGGAAGGAAGGAAGGAAGGAAGGAAGGAAGGAAGGAAGGAAGGAAGGAAGGAAGGAAGGAAGGAAGGAAAGAAGGCTGTTTCTATTGCCTGGTATGTGCATACTAGAAGGAATAGCATTTATTTCCAGTTTTTTGAGGAGTGGAGCTTACTATTTTTGTAGAAATTATTAGAAGTTAGTTTTATAAATAAATCATATTAACTCATGGTCTTATTTTTACTTTATTTGTTAATATTTTACTGCAATAACATTATGATTATTTGTATCAGGTATCATCACTGTAGGGTACCCATCAAAACTTTAAAAGAATGGTGAGACGTTCAGATGGATGTAGCAGATGAATCATAGCTAGCTAGATTTATGTGCTAGTAATCTAGGCAAAGGTATTGGCAAATATATAAATGTGGATGACATCTACTACTAAGTTATGGACACATAGGGATGAATGGTTTTCCTGAAAAGGAAAGCAGATGACTTTTATGTGATGAAAGGCCTGAGTTTGTTATTTTTAAGCATCAATGCTTAAATACTGAAATTACAGTCTTAGGGAAATAAGTTGCCCAAATTTAGGAAGAGACTTTATTGGGACAGTTGTTAACATATTTGTTGTAGAAGAAAAGACAGTTATTGAAAGAGGAATGGAAATGTAGGAAATGTAGGAATTCGACCTACAGGACTAAATATTGATAGAAAAATATTTCCCATTAAATCCTTTCTTGGAACTCTTCACATTTTATTCCATTTTACATTTCTCTCAGTATTGTGCACCTTTTAACATATAGTATAATTTGCTCATTTATAATATTATTTTTCTATTTTTTTCCAAACCAATGTAACCTCAAAAAAATGAAATACTCATTATGTTTCATTGTCCCTGCTCATGTGGTATCTCACCTTT
The DNA here is from genome assembly GCA_004024945.1 of Uropsilus gracilis. Taxonomy (NCBI): domain Eukaryota; kingdom Metazoa; phylum Chordata; class Mammalia; order Eulipotyphla; family Talpidae; genus Uropsilus; species Uropsilus gracilis. The sequence continues at coordinate 46,641 of PVHY01010086.1, forward strand.
CATTGAGTATGCATTTAATGAATATTTAATGAATGAATGAATTACAGAAGAACACTGATTTATTTGAAGCAATTTTAGATACAAAACAGTGGGTTCCTTTGTTGGAGAAGGGGTTGAACATGTTGTTTGGGTTCTTACTATTTTAGCACTTTGAAGACTACTAGTAATCCAGAATTTCAACATCTAGATAATTGGAAGTTGCTATTTTTAAGGTTTAAATTACAGTAAGTAATATAGAATGACATTTCTTGTAACAATAAAAAATCTTTATTGGATTACAGTAAAGTAGTTATAACTATGACCTAGAAAAATTCTAGCCCACAAAATATTTGAAAAGGGGATAGTAACTTGAGAAAGAAGGCATATAAGTCATTGCAGTCTTGGTGAAGCGTATGGATGCGCATAAAATGTAGAATCACAAAACAACTGAAAACTATAGCTGATGGTTAATAGGGTAGAAATGTTGGTGAGTGTGTGTGTGTGTGTCTATGTGTGTGTGTGCATGCATGTGTGTCTGTTCATGCCATAAAAATGAGACTTCAGGAATTCTGCTGTAAATATTTTATTTACTGAATTTCCAGTGCAAAATTCTTGTTGTAATTACCTAGTCTAATTGTTCCCTATATCCTGAAACTCAATTGTTGTATACAGGATATTCCTATTTATATCCTTGTTTACTCACGTGTATCTAAGGAGCAATTTGTCAGCTTTTTCCTCCTGCTCAACCTTTGAATATTTCAATCCTATAAACCCACACTTAGAGAACTGCAACCCTTATAATATGAATCTTATTCCTACCCAATTTAGTTTTTCATGTTGAACAGAGAAAAGAAAATATATTCATTTTCTTCAACCAATAGAGATGATTTTGTCATTTACCTGCTTCCGTAGACAAAATAATCTCATATGAGAGTATATTTCACATAGAAAATACTGAAATAAAACCACACTCTTCTACCATATCCAAATTTAATTCAAAATGAATTAAAGACTTAAATGCAAGACCTGAAATCATAAAATAAATTACCAAAAACATGAGCAAAGGACTCTACAACACCAGCCTCAGTAATTTATTTAGGCATTCAGCTCCTACAGTAAAGAAAGCAAAGCAAATACAAACAAATAGAATTGCATAAACTAAAATATTCCAGTACATAAATAGAAACTATTATTAAAGAGAAAAGACACCCTACTGAGTGAGAGAAAATATTTGCACATTGTACATCTGGCAAGGAACTAAATCCAAGCTCTACAGAGAACTCAAAAAAAGGGAAAAGACAAGGAAAGAAAAATTGGGCCAAAGGCTTAACTAAACACTTCTGCAAAGAGGACATATAGAAAACCAATAGGCACATGAAAAAGTGCTCATCATCAGTTGTTATCAGGGAAATGCAAAAGCACAAAATTCCATTTCATACCTAGGAGAATGGTCCATGTTAAACATCAGAAACAAAAATTGACAAGAATGTGGAGAAAAATGAACCCTTTTGCACTGCTTGTGAGGATGTAGACTGGTTTGGTTCCTACAGAAAATATGGTCTGCATATTTCTATAAGTATTAAGAATAGTTCTACCACACGATCCAGTAATTCCATGCCTAACTATCTACCTGAAGGATGGAAAATTCTAATTACAGGACATATCTGCACTCCTCTGTGCTTTGCAATGCTGATTTCTATAATTAAGTGATGGAAGCAATATGTAACTCAAGGATGTATTCGTGATTTAGACATCTACACTATGAAGCTTATACCGAGGTTTTACAAAAACAAATTCTTGCTATTTTGCTATTTACAAAATCATCTTAACTGCTGTTCTAAGCTCTGAAATAAAATGTGCCCCATCACCTGCCTTCCAGGAGTTGGCATAACTCAACCTGACTCATCAATGCATGAGCTCAGAATATATGAAAAGAAAAAAGGGGAAAAGCAATATAAACGTTCATCTGTACTTAGCTAAGGGCTTAGTTATAAGATACTTTAAAAAAAAGACTGAAAACTGGAAATAAACCATTATATCAACATTGCGCTTTCTTGTGCACAATAACAAATAAAACCTGTAATGAACCCAGGAAAAACTGTATGCTGATGCTTCTACACCACCACTTGTGTCCTCACCACCACCCACTCTAAGATCCAAGCTTGCAAGCAGCAAACAAATAAGAACAAATGCCAAACAAATATTTGGTCTCTTCCTTTCTGCTTTGTGCTTCATTTTGAAGTTGTCTAGCTGACAGCAACACAAAATTAATGATTTTGTAGGATTACTCTAAGTTAACAAACCTGTTTCCCTCTCTCACTTTCTGTAAGCACATTTTTCTGACAGTTGAGTTCTCTTTATGAAGCACTGTTTCTAATCATGGTAACACTGCATGACCTAGATGTACATATATTCTATGCCTACACAATAAAATCAACAGTTATAGAGATTTTAACATTTCCCTCCCTTTTCAGCTAGTGAAAGGAAGGTGCAGATTTATGATAGATATGTTGTTATACTCTTGCTATAATAGTTTGTTAAAAACAAAACAAATTTAGAAGACAGAGTTTGGAATTCCAGACACAGCATCCTTTGTATGCAAACAAAATGAAGTACAAATGTATCATTGGATTCAGATAAGACAGAAATAAATGTGTTTATATTTATAGTTTTATATTTATGCCTATATTTGTATTTACATTACTAATTCTATGAATATGTTTTGATAAAATATTTCTAAAAATGCTTTTCATCCTATTATGTATAATGGTCAATGTATTAAATTTTATTGTTAAAATAGTCTTTTTTTAAAGATTGTTTCATTGTGACTTCCCTTGTATTATATTTTTTCACTTTTACTCTATGCAATTATTTTAATAACATATTGCTTTTTTCAATATTCTCTGCATTTCCTGTTTTCTTTCTTTTTGCAGAAACACATTTTGCCCTCTGCCTCATGATTCATTCCCTCATCCATAGATTAAAATTGGAAGAGCAAAATTAATTTTAAAAATAGACAGCATAAATATTCTATTCATTCATGTAACCATAACATCATCTTCTCTGACAAATTTTCAGTAAGGCCCCATCTAGATGTCACCTCTCATCATTTTTCTCTTACATGAATAAATATTCTTCCTAATTTCAATGACAATGTAGTATTTGCATATTTTTTCAGGCTACTTCTTTAATTTGCACAATCCTTGGTAATACTTAGTAACTTAATAATTTTCTTTAGCTTTTTTTTTTACTACAAAAGATTTGTATTTTATCTATCAGCTTGAAAAGTTATCTGTTGCTATTAACAAAATTCTAAATAATAGAAGTTTAAACTACACATTTATCAACCAGCTTGATAAGAAGGCTGAAGGGGAGTGGTTGTGGGTATCAATTTGTCTGCTCAACAAAATAATCCAGGGCCTGTTCTTTCCTTTATTCTCTTTTGCAATCTCTAGCCTTTGGTCCTCTGCGGTCTTTCTGTCATCTCATGATTACAATAGGACAGCATAACTTTCAGCTGCAAGTTTCTATTTCAGTGAGATGAAATGGTAATGGTAGCAAGATAAAGACCTTCTATTGCACCTTTGCTAGCAAGTGAGTTTCTTCAAAAATTTCCCAACTGACTGGTTTTACTGCGGATGCTGCTCATGTTGTGGCCTTGAACATATCCAGGAGAAAAGGGAATGTTGGAAAGCCCTGATTGCTAAAGTATGGACTGTGCCTGCTGTGACATCTGCTTATGTTTTAGTGTTTCCAGTTCCTGCACTCTGTGATGACTTTGGCACTTTACCTAATTAATCTTTTTATGAGGATGTCAACGTTACTGAATAACTTGAACTGGAATTAGATTGGATGATGGTTTCTGGATTTGATTTTTAAATTTACCCCCCCACCTTTCTGATCTTGAATATAAATGATTGATTTTAACTGAACTACAGAAAAGACCATATCATCAGTTCTTCTTAAAAGTAGTTCTGATCATTTGTTGAATTAAATTATATCTAAGAGTCTGCTTTTTTTTTTTTGCAAATTACCCTTCCAGATGTAGACACTAATAGAAAGATTCTTTGTTATTATTAGCAGTGGATTCACACAGGTTTGTAATACTGTCAAAACTTCTAAATGAGCACCAAATTTTTGCCAGATTTTTAAAGAATGCATGAAAGGAACTTCTTTTATAAATACAAGAATTATAGCACATCTGGTATCATCTCTGTTGGCCCTGCCCTGCTGTTTTTCCCTGGTGGTAGCTTGGGTCCAGATGTTGCTGATGCAGTTGGTTGGTCACCTACAGCCCATCACCCAAAGGCACAAGAATTTGTGCTAAAACTGACTCAGAATTTCTGATTCCAAATGTTTTCAGTAAAACAAAAGTGCCTTGAAAACAAATGATCAGGAACTGTATCATTAAAGTCAGCATTATACAAAATGCTTTATTTATAAAATATGCAAAGAAGCTGCTATTTCATTTTTTCTATTAAAATACACCAAAATAATTTAAGAAATTCCTACTCATTGTAAACAGCAAAGCTATAAATACTTCATTTTATCCACCAGAGCATTATTTTGTTTAAAATAAAGTTGGTACCCATTCTTCTAATACATATGTATATCTCAAAAGTAAAATTGATGATGTTAATTTTCCTATGGCTTGAACTTTAAGATATTTTAAGAAATTAATGTTTTAAATATATTGACATCTATTTTGTGAATAAAGATGCTTTCTCTGTATGTGTTTTTTATGAATAGATAAAAGTTCGTAAATATTTTCAATTGTGAAAGTCATAATCTTTTTCCTGATTCTGAACATGCCATCATAAGATACAGTCCTTGAAATCAGATCTGAAGATGCTATACAGTTAAAAATTTGCTTCTACATGTTTAACCCTCCCTGAAAAACTATGTTGGATTACTGATAAATTAATATAACCATCCAATTATTTCTCTAAGACATGAGTACAGTTAATTGATTCTATAATCAAGAGAAAGGTTTCACTAACATGTTTATATATAATTCATTTCATATTTAATCTGCCCATGGCTTCTACATGACTTTCTCATTGCTTTAGTACAAATTGCTACAGTACTAAACTTACTATTTTAATGTTTTGGAGCCAAAGCTCTTAAATCCATTAATAAACAGAACATTGTTTCTTTTGGAGGTTCAAGGGGGAGAATCCAATTCTTTGCCTTTTCCAACTTTTACAGGTCTCCTACACTCTGTTCTTTCTTTCTGCCCCCCATTATTATACCTGTCTTTCCCTCTAACCTTCCTACCTCTCCCTGTCTACTTCAAAACAATTCTTATCACCCCTTGTACCCACTCATACAATGCATGATGCTTTTCCCATCTGAAGACCATTAATTACATTAAAAAAAAATCCCTTTACAACAAAGAAGTTATTTCATAGATTTGCTAGATTGGGGCATGGTTCTTTTAACCTTCATCATTTTAGCTACCTAAAATTTCCCTTTTATTTATTTTGTAAATATATTACAAGACATATCTCACATAGCTTGCCACTAACCAGATGTCAGCCATTAAAATACGAGCTGAAAATAAGTAAAGAAAAATATAGTGAAGTAAAGTATAGCAGCCTATGTTGCTTTTTGTACTTGTAGAATATGTTGAAACTTACCTTAATAATTCTCCATTGTTTTTCATAACTACAGATTTGGATGTATAAGCTTATATGGAGGAGAAGGTGCTGATACAGAAGCAGCTTTCCAAAGTAGACATTAAATACTTGATTGTCTTCTTGGAGCCAAGGGCTATATTTCAAAAGTTTGACAAATGCTTTCAACCTTGTAAAAATTAGTACACATGTAAATCCTTATAATATTTTAAGACATCCATGGTGGATATGTATTACTAAAATGAAGTCAGTACTAATTTCAAAGAAATTTAAGCTTATGATCAAATATTAAATTTACTTACCCCATTTAAGAAACTCAGATAAAGGTTTTACATTTGGAAATATTTCTATGCAAGTATTAAATAGTGACTATATTTTGTTTTAAACTTGGTGCAACTGCTATCTAAAATCATTACTTACATGAACCGTGGCAAGGATACCATTTCTTGATTCAAGTATTAGTATGTTTTAATTAAGGCTCTAATGGCATCATGATTTGTATGTGTTCAGAAATAAATTAAGAATATCAAGTTAGATATTTAATAAAATGGTAAGCTTTCATCAGTTTCAGAATTTATGGTAATTTCTTGACAAATATAATTGCTGTGAAGATTATTTTACATTGTCCTCATTTTACATTTACACAGCTTGAAATGTAATTTTTCTATTTGTTCTTTAATGCATGTCTGTTTATCTCTATTTACTTTTGTAGGAGTAATACTATGAAAAATTTCGTTTGACTATATTTTTCTCTTTAGAAATTTGGAATATAGGCAATCAATCTTTACAGTCTATTTTGTTGCCATGAACTAAATTACTTGTCAAGTGAGAAGAATATCAGTCCAAGTGCTTGATTGTACAATATGTATATTATAATAAAATAATTACCTTAGTTGCTGCTCATCGATCATTTTCAAGCAGTCTTTTAAAAAGACATAAGCAGATGTCAGACATCTGGAAGTTCCAGATGATAGGACATTTTGAGGAAAATAACTCAAACTTTGAAGGTAAAAAAGGAAATGTGTCATTTCCTTATGCCTAATCTTAGAATTATGAAAAAAATTCTCTTAAGGTATTTATATGTGTTGGACATACATCTCTATCCAAATAGAGCTCTAATTTGTAGATTTCATATATATGAGGAGAAAGAGAATTGAATGAGGAGAAAAAAAGGGCAAAATAATC
>PVHY01010087.1:0-53467 GCA_004024945.1 Uropsilus gracilis
TGGAGCTACCAGGGTGGCACCGCCGACCACGGAAGGCCCCAAGCTCTGGAGGGGCACCCAGGTTGGTGGCTGCTGGAGGGGCCTGTGCCCACAGGAGGCCCCTCCCTGCCTGTCCCTGCAGTGGGACCTGGTGTGTGAGCAAAAAGGCCTGAACAGAGCCACTTCCACCTTCTTCTTTGCTGGTGTGCTGGTGGGAGCCGTGGCCTTTGGATACCTATCCGACAGGTGAGGTGAGGGGGCTAAAGGAAGTGGGTGAGGAGCCCACCTCTCCCTCTACCTGTGGTATGGGTTCACCCCCTCTGTCTTCAGACCTCCCCTCCACAGGACACTGACTCTGCCCAGTCCCTTCCCAGGTTCGGGCGGCGCCGTCTGCTGCTGGTGGCCTACGTGAGTGCCCTGGTGCTGGGCCTGGCATCCGCAGCCTCAGTCAACTACCTCATGTTCGCCATCACCCGCACCCTCACTGGCACAGCCTTGGCTGGCTTCACCATCATCGTGATGCCACTGGGTGAGGCAAAGAACGGGCAGGACTAGAGGGCTGGAGGGAGGCAGTGGTGAAGGACGAGGCTGAGCCCCTCTGGCCCTTGCTAACTGTCTTCCTGTCTCCGGCCCCTCCCCGGGCCCAGAACTGGAGTGGCTGGACGTGGGACACCGCACGGTGGCTGGTGTCCTGAGCAGCACCTTCTGGACAGGGGGTATGATGCTGCTGGCTCTGGTCGGGTACCTGATACGGGACTGGCGATGGCTTCTGCTGGCTACCACCCTGCCTTGTGCCCCAGGCATCCTCAGCCTCTGGTGAGGCCTGTGGGCACCTGGGAAGTGGGAGATATAGGAAACCAGAGACAGATTTCCCAGATATTGAGATTCCAAGACTGAGAGACAAAGAGAAAGAGACAGAGTCCATGACCAAGAAACTGAACAAGACAGACAGACCAAGAGAAAGAAGACGGTACATGAGCAGCAGAGGAACAGTGAACAGAATAATGAGAGGCAAAGATGGACAGACAGACAGAACCAGTGAGATGAGTGAGTGATAGAGACCCCCACTAAAAGGCAGATTGAGGGACAGACAGAGAGGGACACATGAGCAACACCAGAGACAGAGCCGGAGAGACAAAGCCCACACAAACCAAGGACGGTCCCTTGGAAGGGTGGGGACAGGGCAGGTCAGCATGTGCCTGGGTGGGGGGGGTCCCCAGCAGGAGTGGGAGACCAGGCAGGGTTGGCATTTCATTGCCTCCTCAAAGTGAACAGACTCTGGATGCTGCCTCTGGGTGTGTTTGTCCAGCTGCGTCTCCATCTTATGCCTTCCTGCCATCTGTGGAACTGGCAGATGGGAGGGCCTGGGGGCTGAGGTCTTGGGGCGTGCAGCCAATTCAGCTGAGTTGAGAAGGGACTCCAGGCGGTGGAGGGCCAAAGCCTGAGCAAGGAAATGTGAGAAGAGTTGGCTTTTAACTGGGCTTTAAAGACTGGGTGAAGGTCCGTTAGAGCAGGAGGGAGGAGTCTGTGAGCAAGAGCCTGGGGTTGACAGCCAGCGGTGGGCCCAGGAAGAAGGGACTGAGGGCCCTAACTCTGACGTAAGGGCCTCCTGTGTGCCCTAGGTGGGTGCCCGAGTCTGCACGCTGGCTTCTGACCCAAGGCCGTGTGGAGGAGGCCCAGAGGTACCTGCTCCGCTGTGCCAGGCTCAATGGGCGGCCTGTTGGTGAACTTGGCCTCAGCCGGGAGGTGAGAGTATGTATGTGTGTGTGGCCCATGTCAAGCACCCCCTTCCTGGGTCCACTGTGTGTGCAGGAGCTCTCCCCGTGCCCAGTGAAGGGTTCCAAACTTGAGCGTCACTCACTTGGCTCTGGGGGCAACACCCACCATCCGACTCACCCCCACCCCTACGGCAGCAGGAGGGAGACAGATACACAGAGAGCACTGGGCCTTGCTGCCACACATAGCTGACTGACACCGGAAACTCTCCTCTTCCCCCAATAGGCTCTGAGCAAAGTGGCTGCTGGGGAGCGGGTGGTTCGAAAGCCCTCGTACCTAGACCTGTTCCGGACTCCGCGGCTACGGCACATCTCGCTGTGCTGCATGGTGGTGTGGTGAGGAGGGGGAGCGTGAGGGGGGAGAGGGGCAGGTGGACTGTGTCTGAGGTGGGCAGGAGGTGGGGTTCTGCAGGAGGCCAGGCTGGGGAAGGTCAAGAGAGAGCAGGTGGCGCAAACAGGTCGGTTCAATCCAGACACTGCTGCCACCTGACTGTAAGACTTGGGGACGGATGGTCTGACCTGAGGCCCCTGTTGCAAACGGGACAATGAGTTTAGCTCTCATAAAACTGCTGAGAAGTTTAAAGCGCGTGGGCCACTAGCAAGGGCTGCCCGCACATGGGGGCTAGGGGGCAGGGCAGGTCTCGGGCTGTAGGCTCTGGAGGTGAGGGAAGCTGGCTGTCTAAAAGGCCCAGACTCCCCCGAGCCACCCTGCCACCGCCCTCAGGTTTGGCGTGAACTTCTCCTATTACGGCCTGAGCCTGGATGCGTCAGGGCTGGGACTGAACGCGTACCAGGGCCAGCTGCTGTTCGCAGCTGTGGAGCTGCCCTCCAAGCTGCTGGTCTACCTGTCGGTGCGCCACGCAGGGCGCCGCCTCACACAGGCTGGAACGCTGCTGGGCACGGCCCTGGCCGTGGGCATCAGATTGCTGCTGCCCTCTGGTGAGCCCCGCCCGAGGCCCCACTCCTGGCCAAGAATCTCACCCCCATGCCCCCCCTTTCCTGGAGGCCCCTACTCAAGTCCAGTGAGTTTACACTCACTGCGGCGGTTCCACAAAGGCCGGCTGACTGCTGGACCACTTTTCCTCCAGAAACCGGAGCCTGGAGCACGGCCCTGGCAGTGATGGGGAAAGGTTTTTCTGAAGCTGCCTTCACCACCGCCTACCTGTTCACATCGGAATTGTACCCTACTGTGCTCAGGTGAGGGGAGCCTGGGTCCTAGGCAACCCACCTACGGGAGGGCTTGTTAATCACATCTCTTACCAGTGACCCACATACATGCACTGCACCTCAGTCCCTCTCACCCATTTCTTACATTAGCCAGGGAGTACGGAGCTAGTCAGAGCCATCTCTGCCTGCCTAGGTCTGGGAGAAGGTGGAGCTTTTTGTTTCCTGAGTGACGCTGAGTAGGGTCAGACCACCGCTTTGGGCCTCTGTCAGAAGAAGTCAGAAACACCCTGCCTCTCCCATCGCAGTCACACAGCTCAGGCAGAGCTGTGCGTGGGAATTTCTTCTGGATGGAAAACCTGGGGCCCTTTGAGATAACTGTTGTCAGGTGGGGAGAGATGCTGTGAAAACCTCCTGCATCTCAAAAGCCTTGTGCTCTTATGGCACGGCAGGGCCTCAAGAGCTGCTCACCCCTGCCCTCCGCACTGCCCTTCCTCCATCCCCGTTTCCTGCTGCACAGAGAACTCTTCTCTTTAGTGGTACTTCCCTGAACGGGAACCTGTCCTCTGGTGGGTGCTGGCTTGGGGGTCCCTGGACCGGGAGGTGGGACCATTTGAAAGAAGCCTCAGGTCGCTAAGCTGTCTAGGTAGAAGCAAGTATGCCCAACCTAAGACAAGACCCCCATGAGGCATGATCCCAAGAAGGGGGAACACGGCCCCTCTCCCCATCCTCTCTCTGAACAGGCAGACAGGGATGGGGCTGACTGCATTGGTAGGCCGGCTGGGGGGCTCTTTAGCCCCATTGGCGACCTTGCTGGACGGAGTATGGCCATCACTGCCCCAGCTGGCTTACGGGGGAATCGCCCTGCTGGCTGCCTGCACTGCCCTCCTGCTGCCAGAGACAAGGCAGGCACAGCTGCCAGAAACTATCCAGGATGTGGAAAGGAAGAGGTGTGTACGCAGGTGCCTGTGCGAGTACATACATTTGGGTATGGGTGCTCAGGTACCTGACACCTCAGGTATGATCCGGAGATGTGTCTGCATCAGATGCGTGTAAACTGCATGTGTGAAAGCGTCCATGAGCCCATACATGTTGCATATGCAAATCCCGCCCAGGAAGAGGTGTTTGTGTCCACTCTCAGGGTGCCTTTTGGGGCTGTTTCTAAGCACGTGTGGGTTTTGCTAGTGGGAGGAGTGTGTCTGTGGACCAGGAGCTGGAGAGTCCTGGGCTAGCCCTGACAGAGCAGGCTGGCATGTCAGGTTTGAGTTAACCTCCACTAGTTCTCATGACTCCTTCCTCTCCACTGCCCTATTCAGCCTTCAGGAGGAAGAGATGTCCATGAAGCAGGCCCACGACTGAGTGGGACCAGAGGCAGGCCCTCCACAGCAGCTCTGCAGCAAGGGCTGGGAGAGCGGAAGGGCAGGCCCTGTGATCAGGGCTGGGGGCGCTGAGCCTCAGCTCAGGGCTGGAGTTGTCCCCAGTGCCCCTGGCCGCCTCTCTGTGTTCATCCAGCCTTGACTATATGGCTTCCAGCAACAGAGTGACTTCCCAGGATGCAGTGGGCTGCTGGAGAATTCTGGCATTCCTCTCGTGGCTGGGGTGGTTTTGTAAATAAAGGTGTCCCTGGTATTGGGGCAACGGTGAGCAGCTGTGGGAAGAGCCAAAGAAGGGAAGCCATTGAGTCTGGCCCTGGACTCTGATCCCAGCGATGCCACTGATTAGCTGTGTGACCTTAGGCAAGTGGCTTTCCCTCTCTGGATCTCAGTCTGTTCCTCTCTCAAACGGATAACGAAGACAGTCAGATAAGTAGCCGTGGCAGGGGATGTGGCAGCAGGGCACCATCATGCTGGAATACACAGAGAGAAGGAAAGCTGTGTCGCCACAGGCTCCAGCTACTCACACTCAAACGTGATTCTGAATAAGAGGCTGCTCTTGCAGATGGCGTGTCCTATGATGAGTTCTGGCACCAACAGGGCTGGAGGGCATGCTGCCTACTGTGCAGTACTAGGGGCTGCCCAGTGCCCGCTAGGAGAGAGCTTTTTGTTGCCATGGATGGCCCAACTACCTCCCACGCACTAGGCAGGCTAATGCATCCCCTCAGCCTCACACTCTCCACCCTCCAAACCACGGTCTAGGCCTCCCACCCAAAGAAGAGTTGAATGCATGGGAGTCAACATTTTATTGCAGAAGTCAGAGGAGCTGAGAATAAACACAAGTTTTTGAGTAACCTGAAGTTCCAGAATTTGCTGGGGAAAGGGATTAGGAAGGCCAGGAGGCCAACCTTCAGAATGGGGTGGGCTGTGTCCCCAGAAAGGAATGGGAAAAGGAAGGAGCTGGCAGAGAAGGTCTAAATTCTGGTCTTCCATGGAGCCTAGGTCCAGGTCACCAGAAGCGCACCTTCCCCCCCTCCACCCCCACCCCCCCATGGGACTGGAGAATTCTGTAGCTCCTACTGGACCATGCAGGGAATGGTGGAAGGCCGAGTTAGGGTGAACTCTCCTGTGAGCGTCTCACTTGGATTTTATCTCCACAGGGTCATAGATGTAGCAGCCTACATTACCAATGTTCACACCTGAGGGAGAGAGCCCCATCACCAAGTACTTTGGAGCAAAGGGGTGCTGGGTTGAGGGCTGCAGGGAACTGGGAAGGGCTTGGGGTGTTTCTGACCACAGGGAAAGTTGTCCACACATCCCCCACAGACCATGTACATGCCATACGTTAGGCCTGGTGTCTGGGATGGGACTGCCCACCTTTGGGGCCAAACAGGTAGCCGTAGCAGGGGATGTGGCAGTAGGGGGCGCCGTCATGCTGGGACACACAGAGAAAGAAAGCCGGTTCAGCTTTGTTCTTCCCATCTCCAGTCTTCTCCAAACAGACCCCCCGCAGCCCTGCCCAGCTCACCTCAGCATGACTCCCAGCAGTCAGCGTCTTCCGGCAGCGCTGGCACCTCAGGCAGGGTCGGTGCCAATTTCTGCCCAAAGACATCACCCTCTCAGCTGGTGGTGGAGAGAGGTGGTTCTAGGGGAGGGGCAGGGCAGGAGGAACCACCTGCCTTGCCCCACCCTCCCTGCCCTTTGATACCCATCTTCTGCGCCATTCCCCAAGCTTTCCACTGTCACTCACCAAAATAGACGGGCTCCTCACAGCCAGGGCACATGGAGGTCTCCCCAGTGAATGTCTTCATGTAGGGAGGACCTTTAAGGGGGAAGAGGCCCTCGCTAGGGCTGAGGTGGGGGCCAGGTCTAAACAGGGCCTGTCAGCACCGCCTGTATGTGGCAATGCCCTCTTCCCAAAGTCAAGTTCCTCCAGGAGCGCTCTCCTGGAGAGCGCATGAGTCTGCCTTTGGCAGAACCGACTCTTTGGACCCATTCCTGCCCTGTTCCTATTTTCAGGAGAGATCCTAAGTCCTTACCCCCAGAGTTTCAGCTGCCCATCAGCTCAACCCCATGGGCAACTCAATCCTCAGGAAACCTGAGCTGACACAGGAGCTGGCAGGGGCAGGGGTGTCAGGTGTTGGGCAGCGCAGTATCAGTGCCCACTCCAGAGCATGGGAGGAAGGAATGGGAACGGGAAAAGTGAAGAATATGAGGGGCTGGCCCCAACCAAGTGGTAGGTCATTCATTCCTGTCACTCATAGGTGATTCATTCCAATGTGCTGGGCTGAGACCTGAGCTCCAGGCTAGCTGAAGGCTGCCTCTGACTATGTGATCACATAGGTAGGTCTTTGGCTTCTCTGGATCTCAGTTTCCTCACCAGTAAAATGGGGTGATGTCACAAACCCAACTAACCTCAAGTCAGCAGCTGACATGAAGGAATATCCAAAAAAAGGGAGTAATGGAGAAAACTTTGTGAAGTACAAAGTTCTGGGAATGTGAAGCAGAGGACTGTGTGGGAGACTGCCACCTAGGTCCATCCTCCAGCCCCCCAGTTCCAGCCTAGGTAAGGGTCAAGAGATGTAGATGGGGCCATCTTACTTACTTTTCTTCCCCCGGGGAAGGCCAGTCCTGGGTCTGGGGGGGCTAAAGCTGCTGGGGCCGAGGGGAATGGTGGGAGTGGGGGAATTGTAGAGGTAGGAGCCCACACCACCAATGTTCACCCCTGTAGAGAGAAAAGGGGATGACAGGCTTGAATCTTCGTCTCCTAGTCACAGGGAGATTTCTGCTGCCAGCTCCCCTCCCCCACCTCCCAAGGTGGTACTTACCCCTGGGTCCGAAGAGAGCCCCATAGCATGGCTTGTCGCAATACGGCCTCCCATTGTGCTAGGCACAAGCAGAGGGAAGAGGCTTCTCAGGGCCACGGGGCTTCTGTGCCCCACAGCCCTTCCCCTAAGATAAACAGCCAGGTGTGTCTGTCTGGGCCTGGTCTGGTGAGGTTGGGAGAGGTGGGGGTGGGATAACACCCCCAACTTGCCACTACTGTCAGGAGAAAGGGCAAAGACAGGTGAGGAAGTGGTGCTGCTTTTCTCCCCTCCTGCATCCCTAAGTCAGGAAACTACCAGCAGAACTCATGCTCCCCAAATCCTGGCCAGTGTGGAGCACACTAGGTAAGTGGTCTTTGGAAGTTGACCGGTAAAGTACCCTTTGGAGGGCCTTCAGGGTGAAAACATGTCTGGTGTCTGGGCAACAGCAACAGACCCAGGGCGGCCGGGCCTCACCTCTGCATGCCCGCCAGGAGACAGGACACTGTGGCAGCGCTCACATTTCAGGCAGAAGCGATGCCAGTTCTTGCCCAGAGAGCTCACCTTCTCTGCTGTGGGGAATAAGGGGGAACCAGGCTGCAGGGAGTCGAGCCAACGGATGCCAATGGTACTTCCTCCCCACCCTCAGACCCTCCTGCCCTACTTCTCAGAGAAGATGGGGAGTCTCTCACGGAGGCTGGCACCCTTCCGTCTAAGTGCTACCCGCCAGGTGGACTTGGAGCACACAGTCACCAGTCCCTCCGTCCTCAGGGAGCCCAGTGCTTCCCACTCGCCCCACCTCCTACCCCTCCCTAGCCCAGCCTCACCAAAGAAAACAGGCTGCTGGCATCCCGGGCAGGTCCAGCTCATGATTCCCGCCCAGTAGGGACCGCTGCTCCTTCGCAGTCTGCTGGCTCCGCCTAAGCTCAGTTTTCAGCCTCATTGGGCAGAATTCTCTGTAACTCGTGGCCATTGGCCACCAGAAGTTTAGAGCCACTCCACCTCTAGGGGTCTCAAGCGACCTTGCAGTCACCAGTCTCCACCCTTGGGGAGGAGAGAGGTTATTTAAGCTAGACTGGGAGGGGAGGAGCCACTAATTTCTGATTTGGAAAGAAACCAGAAGAGGGGGAATATCTCCAAAAAAGGGGGGGGGGAGGCAGGCAGTCTTTGAGATGGTTTCATTCTGCCCCGGTAGTCTCGCAGGTGTTCCAGAGCAATAGAATCTGGCGCCCACTTCTGTTACTATCTGCCTTCTAGCAAGGCACCTACCTAAACGTGGTCTACCTATGTTTTCTTATCTGTGCACTAAGTATGATGATGTGTCTGCTTCGCATGATTGTTATGAAAATTAGATAATTATTATGTGTAAAGTGCCCAAACAAAACACCTGGCACACATATACTATAAAAAGCAATGGTTATCGTGATGATGGATCACATAATGAACTCAAGACTCTTACTTAATCTGGCAGACTCAAAATCTGGTCTGTATACAATGGCTTGCTTGCAAAGTTACAAAGCTTACGCAATTAAAAATATAATTTAGATACCAATTAAATATTCCCAAGCTAAAGATGTTTTAATTTTTGTTAAAAAGTACGTCAACAGTGTTTCAAAGAACATTTCAAGAAATTTAAACCCACAGATTGGGAGAAAATATTTACATCTGATTAAGGTCTAGTAACCAAAATCAAAAAAGGATTCTCACAACTCAACAACAAAAAGATAACCCAATTACAAAATGGACAAGCTCTGAATATTTCCCAAATACAAATGACCTACAAGCACAAAAAACATGCTCACCGCCATCAGACTTTATGGAACTGAAAATCAGGACCACAAGGAAATATGACCTTACAACCACTAGGATGGCTATAATAAAAACAATGAGTAATAACAAGTGTAAGGGAGGATGCGACAAAACTGGATCACCCCTCCATACACTGCTGTATTTATTCCTGTACATGTTGAACGCAAAATGGCAGAACCCTTTGAAAAGAATCTGGCAGTTCCTCAAACGGTGAAACACAGACAAACATGACACAGCAATTGCATTCCTAGGTGTCTATGTAAGGGAAAAGCAAGCAGATGGCCCACACAAAAACTTGTACATAGATGTGAACAGCACCACTATTTATAATATCCAAAGAGGAAAACAACCCAAAGTCCATCAAATGAGAAACAGATACACAAAATGTGATATAATCATGGCAGAACATTATTTCAGCTATAAAAAGATAGTGCTGATGCTTGCTACAATACATGTGAACCATAAATGCATCACATGAAAGAAGTCAGATGCAAAACACCACATAGTGTGCTAGTCCATTTTTAAGAAATGCATAGAATAGGCAAGTTTGTAAAGATGGAAGTAGATTAGGGGTAGGGGTTTTTAGGGATTTGGGTGGGAGGGTCAATAGTATCTGTATGAAGAGATGAAAATGACCTGGAATTAGATTCAGGAATGGCTGCATCAACTTGTGCATAAACAAAAGGTGTACAAATGAATTGTACCCTGTAAGAGGGTGAATTTTATGGTATGTGAATAATGTGTCTATAGAGCCAGGCACGGTGGCATGTGCCTGTAAGCTTCAGCCTATGAAGTGGCTGGGGCTAGAGATCACAGTTTGAGTCCTGCTAGGGGCAACACAGCGACACCTAGTTCCAAAAAATAGCTGGGCATGGTGGTGCATGCTTGTAATCCCAGATACCTGGGAAGCTGAGGCTGAGGATTGCTTGAGTTTGTGGTACCCCGGGCAATGTGAGCCTGCAATTCCACTGGCAAAAATAGCGAGACCAAGTCTCCAAAAAAAAAAAAAAAAAAAGTGTCTATAATAATTCCTGAAGAAAGCAACTTTAAAAAATGGTAGCTCAGCAAATGAGGGGCTGGAGAGAGAGCTGATGAATGAGCGCATGCCCCAGCTGAGGAGACAGTTCCTTAATGAAGTATCATGGCAAAATGAAGAGTTTTCTGGAATTCATGTTTTGTCAAGTCAATTCAGAAACAAGGTGGGCCCCGGTGCTCAGCTGCAGTACTATGCCCATTTGAGTGAATGGGGTTATTTGCATTTGAGGAATTTAAGACTCTTTCTGGACTTCAATTCCTTCATCAGAGCAATGCTGCCTCCATCTGTATTTTCTGCTAAAGCAGATTTAATAACACCTGTTTTAGCTTCCTTGTTGGCTAGTTCTGAGGCTTCTGAGGGTGGAAGGCTTACACACTGTGAAACAAATTTTTCTATACTTTCTCATTTTTGATTTCTTTGTTTGGGGAATTAAATCAAGATCATTAGTTTTATAACCGTTTCTTGAAGGGCTTTTTAAAAAACAAACTTGAAAAATAGTATAGTTTTAGTCTCCACTGGTATTTTGCATTCATTTATTTCTTATTTTGCCTCTTGGTCTCTATGACTTTGATGGAGAAGGTCCCACCTCCCAGTTTGGAAGGAACTTTATTGGTGTATTCTTCTTCCCATGCTGCCTCCTTTGTGAGGCTAACTTCATCTGCCCAGAGACCCATCCATCTTCAGAATTTCTAGGCCACATCAAAAAACCCTTTTACCTCAGCTCTCAGCACTTTGGCATTGTGTAACATTGTGGACGCCTCATTTTCTAGACAGGTCATCTTCACCTTGCTACACAGCAACAGGAAACCAGCATGTGTGAGTACCATGTTACTTTCACACAATATCTGAGGTGTCCGTAGGACAAATGCTTTGCTGCTCCTGATTTCTCAGGCCTTTCTGTACTGTCTGGTACAACAAACACAGCATGCCTCATTTCTCCTATTCAGTATTTAAGAAAGGCTCATTGACACTCAAATAGTGTGCTGTCCATTTACAAGTCAGAGTATTTCACTCTTTTTCCTTGCCTGGTTTTCATTACTCTAATCCTTCTGAAAGAGGGTTTGGAAAGAATGCTAACAGGAAAAAATCAAGTTTTTGTAGGAATGCATTGGTAGTTACTGACACTGGCTGTTTAAAAACACTTGGGTGAATAAAACTTCAAAAATGATTATTTTAACAAATGCCACCAACAGGTACACTAAGTTGAATGAATTAAGCCAAATAACTTAATTGCTGAGGGTGCCACTGGTGTCATCTCTCACAAGTTGCAGGTATCCCACTTGCACTCCCACCTTTTCCTATATAGACCTGTCACCATATTTACAATGTTGTGTTACACCTTTTTGCTTCTTTGACTTCTTTCAATTACCAGCCTCAATATTACAGCACTCAATATTGTCTGTCTCAGTTATCTCAGCAACTGATGGTTACTATATTGTCATGTCTATTATTACAGAAATCTCCCTCTAACACTTTTTATTTCATGCTTTTAAGCTCCACTATTAGATACATGGTTTTAGGATAGTTGTGTTTTCTCGATGATGTGAGCTTTGTTAAAGTTGTTAACCTATAGATTCAAGCTTTTTAAACTTGAGGTGAGTGGTAGTAGAGATAATGATCCCAACAGCTGAAGGACTGCCATATGACAGAGGCATTAGGAGCACTGCCAGTGGTGCGGGACCAAAGTATATGCTGCTCTCTGTCCTGCCAGATAAATACCCCCATTCTGTTTACTTTCCCTCTAGACTTAATAAACCTTGCCTTTTTACATTCCAAGGGGAAAAAGCTTCACTGCAAAAATATTATCAGAGATGCTGACCACCAGATGATGACAAAAGCAAGTGGGCCTCAAACAGAATAATCAGATACTTGTGTTACAAGGACAGATGAGCTTACCCTTGTCCAGTCCCCCCTCTACTTCCTCATCTCTCTAGATAAATACCCCTGCACTCTGCCAAAGAGCAAGACGACGGTAGTCTTTCATACACCAGCCTGATACCCTCCTCAACCTGTTGACAAGCTAAAGTCCCTTCCATCTCCTCAACCTCTTTCCTTTTATTGGTCAAGAGAACTGAGAATGGGTGGCATCCCAGTATCACCAAGACCCCTTGTTAGAGGTCACAGGAAAGCAGAATTGGCTTCAGTCTAAGAAAATAAGAAAACCTAATAGTGCTCTAACATGGGTGACTGCTTCAGACCAATTGATTGTCTGCAGAAGGAAAGCAGATGTCCAAGCAGACAGATCTTTTAGGTTTCTTCAAAATTGGACAATATGATTCTGTGATTCCACTCTAGGAGAGGAGTTTGAAACCCATGTTATTAAGATTGTGTTCGGCCTGGGACTGCAGGGTGAGCCCCACCCACTGGCCTGGCTTTGCCATGCAGCTAGGCACTAGGTGTCCCCCCCCTCCTGCTAGGTCCCAGGCCACCTGCTGGAGTGCAGGCTGAGGGGGGGAGGAGGAGGAGGGAGGGAGGGGAGATGGGATGATGGAGGGTAGTGGATTGGAGAGGTTACCCCCTCTGATCTCCAGAGCCAGTCAATTCTCACAGAAACAACAAAATCATCAATTCAGTGGCAGATACACACAAAGATCAAGGTGAGGAACAAAGAAGTATATCTGAACAACAAACAGGTCATATCTATGGGACACAAGGCTGCAAGACTAACTATAGAAACAAACTACCTCAGCAATACAACCACCAAGGTCTCCACAGATGGGAACGGAATTTCCGATTCAGAGATGCCTTCAGTGAGCAAAGCACCCTCCCATTTTATGGGGAGAGGAAAGCCATAGAGACTGGCAGCGGCCCCACGACGAACAGTACCAACCATCCGCCAGTGCCTGTCCTCATCAAGAAACTTTGTGCACAAACATCAGCTGGGAGAAACACTCCTAACGCCAGCGACCAGAACTTCAAAACAAAGCAGCAAAATATGACAGAATCTGGAGCAGATGACCAGTAAGAAGGAGAAGGAACTGAGAGGATACAAACATGCATGAACTGGTTACCTGCAGCAAAAATACACTTGGAAAACCAAGCACAGGCCACTGTGTCCCAGGAAACCACGTCCACACAGGGCAAAAGGACCAGGAAAGAAGAGGAAGAATCCAGGGAATTAAAAATTGAACAATAACTGACAGTGAAAGAAGAGATGGAGAGACCAGGGAGGCTGGGGGTGGGGGGGAGGTATGGGAAGGGGAGGGGGGAAGAACACCCAAAAGGCAAGGAAAAAAAAAGAAAATATATAAAAAAATAAGATTGTGCTAACCAAGTGTGCTGACAAGAGAGCGCTGCTAAAAAAGTGACAGCTACCACCACCAGCATGTCAGCCATAGGTATCCCACTTGCTATTTCTGATACTACCACCAACTACCTGATGGGGGGGTATAAGTGTTACATTATCAGTTGTACAGAGAAGGTCAAAGACTTTGACATCATATACACATACCCAACCATACTGACTTTCAAGTTCATGCTGTTTCTACTGTATGCTCCTAAGCATGATTTCTGCTAAGCTATCCATTTGACTCAGGATATACAGTTGTTTGCATAGAATTTCTATCTAAGATAAAGGTTTTCCCAAGTAAAAAAATGGGTTGAAATGAGACGTGTCGGGCTGAAGGCCGGAGCTGAGGTCCTTTTGAACTAGGTAGACCCTTGGAAAAGAGCTCCAGGACATGCCCACCACGACCTAGGCTGCTGGTGGGGGATGGGGGGCAAGAGTGAGTCCTATATCACCAGGACCTCAGGGTCTTGGGGACTCCAGGTCCAGGGATCTCAGACTGGGGAAGCCAGCCTTTGCCTCCATGTGGGCAGGGGGTGGGGGCTGAGCACCTCTGCCAGGGCTCAGGCTAAGGAGGGGAGATCAGTAGGCTCTGCTGCCTTCCAGGCCCAACCCTAGTCCCAGTTGGGCCGGGAGGAGAGAGCTGAAGTTCCTCCTGGACTGCCCGCGTCCCCCCAACGTACCTCCGCTGCAGCTTAGACTGCTGGGGGCGGGGGGAGGGTGCAGACAGGGCATGACCCATGCCACTAGGGTCTTGGGGTCACAGGGTCTCAGGGTTTAGGGGTCTTGGGCTAGGGGACCTGGCCTCCTCGTTTAGTTAGGGGGGGGGATGGTGGCTGGGCAGAACCCCAGGGGTTCAGAGCTGGGAGAGGGGATTTGTAGGCCCCACCTACTAGGCCCATCCCTGATCCAAGCTGGGCTGGGAGCAAGGGCTGAGGCCCCCTGGAAAGGCCTGGCCTTCTGGGAAGCCCAGTAGGGGATAAGGTAGATCCTATAACATCAGCCTCTCAGGATCTTGGGATATAGGGACCTTGGGGCTAGAGACCCTAACCTCCACCCTTTCCGTGTCTGGGGGTAGGGGTAGGGCACCCAAGGGAGCTGGGAGAGGGGATTATTAGGACCTGCCTTCTGGACCCAGCCCAGTGAGCCTTGTTGGGTTGGCAGCAGAAGTTGAGGTCCTTTCAAACCAGCAGAAGTTTCAGCACACCCCACCCCACCTCACCATCTCTGCCAGGCCTCAGGCTGGGGTGTGTGTGTGGGTCTCCCTCCCATTTACTCAAACCTCAACAGATCTGTACTAGGATGGAACAATCCAGTCTCTTCAGTCTCAGCTATAATGCAGAGAAGAAGTAATAACAGCCCTGGATATACTCACAACCTGGGTGGGACAAGCACTGTGTTGGGAACCTCTGAAATAGGAAGGTGAAACCAGTGACCGATGTGACCTGTCACAGATTCCTGTGTACATCATCTCTGGCACTGGGGAATCAAACCCCGGGCCCAAAGCAACACGCAGCATTTAAGAGGCTCCCTCCTCTACCAATCGATGGTGGGGGAAGCCACCACGAGTGGCTGTGGCCCCATGGCAGAACTGCTAACAAGAGAAAGGAGAGGAACTGGATCAACCACCTGGGGAAGTCTGTCCTAGCAGTGAGCACCTCACAGCCATTGGCTGGGAGTTGTGTTCCCAAACCCAAAAGGTACAGAACCAGCAACGGGTGACAGATACCAGAAATGATCCTGGAGAAACACACCACATCTGCCCTATAAGTTCCTGATGTGCTTGGTCTGACTATCTGCCTCAGCTACTCCTAGAGATCTGAGCAGCCTCATCAGTTGCTGTCCAGGAGTGTAAGTCAACACCCAGAGGGGAAAAAAGGACACAGTTTGAAAAAAAAAGAAAAGTCCTGTGGGCCAAACACAGACCAACAGCTTGTAGTGAGAGGAGTTGGAGTGATGGGGGGGGGGGAGGGTTAAAGGGGTACAATATGACAATGCAAATATGACCAATATTCTATGATAATTACAAAATAAAAAATTTTAAAAATGGGTTGAGTTACAAGGAGAAAGGAAGTATCACAACCTTTCCATGGCTTCTCACTACCCTCAAGATGAAGCTTTAATTTGGCTCTAGGATCCTCTGCCTTCACAGTCTTCCAGCCATTTCTCCTTTTGCATCAACTCTTCCAGCCACTCTACATGGACTTTGTAAACCTACCATGTTCTTTTCTGCCTCAGAGCCTTTGCAAGTGCTATCTCTTTTTTTGGGAACTTTTTCAGCTCACAATTCCTACTACCTCACCTCATCTACTTAATTCCAGGCTATTGGTCCCAGGCATTCTTGTATATAGCATCCTGTGATGGAGAGCAGAGAAGAGTATAATCTGTTTTGGGCTTTCCCTGAGTGCTGAATCAAATGAAGAAGGAAAAGGGTGACAAAGACCCATGATAAAGGCTAGGTTTGTACTTAGCAAGAGAGTAAAGTAGACCTGCGAATTTCTGCCCATCTCCCGGCCTGTCTAGGCTTTGTTGTCCACTAGTCTTGAGCTCTGTGAGGGCAAGGAACACGATTGTTTTACTAACCACTGTGCATGTTTCAAGTACCTTGCTCAATCTCTGACACACAGTGCTTAATAAATATTTGATTGTGAATAGAATGTTAAATACAAGTCTCTCTCAAGTGTGAGTAGATGAGGACTAGTGGGAGAGATATGGGAATAGGAAGAGACTGCCAGGGTTGGTTTTTTTTTTTTTTTTTTTTAACAACAAAAGCCCTAGCAGGCCAGATACCTAGGAGTAGTGACTTAGGAGTTTGGATTTTCAATACACAGGAGAGTTGGTGTGTGTGACACAAAATGGAATGTGATTTATGCTGGTACTGATTATAAATACTTGTTAACTAATAAAGTAAAAAGAGAACTGAAAATTTGCTTTGGCAGTAAACCAGTCCTACTAATTACAGTCATTCACAAGAACTTACTAATTAAGCTTAATTAGCATGTAGTACAATTATGTCTATCATTAAATATATGGCTATGAGAGAATGTGGGAAAGTGTTATATAAACTGTCAAGTACCTTACAAATAAGGCTGCTATTGTGTGTCAGGTTAGCTTTGCAGTGAGTTTTGATTACAAGTATAAATGTCTTTTATCTTATACCTTCTTAGACTTGCTCAACTGATGATTATATGCTTGTAACTTTTAAAGAATGACAAAAACTTTGTTCTCAGATAACTCTTTTGAAAGATTTCACTCACTCATTCTGGTATGTGAATAGAAAATCAGCCTTACCTCTTTATCATTTTATTCTTAAACTTTATTACCCATAACTCTTGCACTTTCTCACATCATTTTCTCCAACTAGAAAATTTTATTATCTTTCATATTGCTTAAAAAACAAAAAGTAAAAATAGCAACACACACACTAATCTGCTTCTATGTAGAGAACTACTGCAGTACAATTACATATTATTTATGGCTCTGCTAGGGTCTGTTTCTTTCCCCATTTTTCAGTATTAACTTACCATCACATGACCTCATTGAACGCACTCTGTACATGGCTATTTGTGGTTAGCGGCTTGGGGCTAATGAGTAGATCATGAAACTATGTTAATTTTACCAAGTCAGATAAATATAGATGCCTATTTTTCTCTAGAGGGGCCTTTCAGCTCCTCTGTGCAACTTAAGGTCAACAGAATAGGGAATCAAGTTCCAGCCTCTTCCCACCTCTATAGTGGACTTTCCCTTCTTCTCCCAAGCTTTTGGAACAGGCAGAAAACTTTAAGTACCTTATTCCCGGACAACCTGGGCCAAGGAAAGGGTCCCTAGGATACCTCTGCCCTGTCCAAAGCTGCTGGCAAGTCCTGCACCACCAGGTCTCACGCTGGGGGAACTGGCCTCTGCCTCTACATTGACATGGTGGGGTCTGGCACGGTGGTGCATGCCTGGAAGCGGCAGTCTAGGAAGCTGCTGTGGAAACCGGGGATTGCTGTTGAGTCCCGCCCGGGGCAATGTGGTGAGACCCAGTTCCAAAAAAATAGCTGGGTATGGTAGCACGCTCCTGTAACCCAAGCTACCTGGGAAGCTGAGGCTGGGGATTGCTTGAGTCTGTGGTACTCCGGGCAACATGAGCCTGCGGTTCCATGGGCAAAACCAGCAAGACCTAGTCTCAAAAAACAAAATACATAAACATGGTGGACTTGGTGGGGGGGTCCCTTCTGGTTTACTTCTTCAATCAGACCTACACTAACAATGAGAAAACCAGCACTCCAGCTGTAATGCATAGGAGAGGAAAGGCACAAATAAAGGCCATGGATACACTCACCACCTTTGGAGGCCCCAAACAGAGTATAGTCAGAACCACAAGAGACAAGACTATGATACTAGCTATTGTGATGACCTGTCACAGAGCTCCACCTACAATGTCTCCAGGAACTGAGGAACCAAGCCCTTGGTCCAGAGATGTGTGCAATGTGACTGAGTCTCCCTCCTCCCACAACAGGGGAGGAAAGCCGCAGAGATGTGGCTGCAGCCCCATGGTAGAACTGTTAAACCATGAGAGATGAATCACCTGCTGATGAATCACCTGCTGGATGAATCACCTGCTGAAATCAGTGCCCACTGGGGAAGTGCTCCACTGCCAGTAACTGGGAATTTGGTCCTTAATGCCAGGTGCCAGAACTGTAAGGCTCAGAAGCAGCAACATGTGACAGTTATTAACGGGGAGAGAGCCTGCATGCATGAGGAGGCACAGAACCTATGAACACACAGGTCAGGAGAAAAGGAAACAGTTTCCCCCACTATATAGCAAGTCCCAAAATAAAGGAGCCTGGAAAACCATATCACACACTTGTCCTGCAAGAGGTTCCTGACATGCTAGGCCTGGCTACCTGCCTCACAATTACTCCTGGAGATCTGAGCATCCTGGCCTGCTGTGTCCTCACCCAGGAAAAGTGACATTGCTCCAGAAAAAAAGAGAATGGTGGACCAAGAATTGATCAATGTCTTGCAGCAAGAGAGGAGTTGGAGTAACTGGAGGGACAAAGAGGAAAAGGCAAGATGGGGTGATGGTAGTGGTGTACAATATTGGGGGGGTATATCTAAGGGTAACAATAACTTTGTTGTATGAAAATTAGAAAATAAAAAAACTATTAAAAAAAATTTTATTCCTGGCCAGGCCTGGTGGTGCGTGCCTGTAAGCAGCAGCCTAGGAAGCTGTGGCTGGGGGCCAGGGATCACGGTTCAAGTCCCAACGGGGGCACGTAGAGAGACCTAGTCCCAAAAAAATAGCTGGGTGTGGTGGCACACACCTGTAATCTCTGGGAGGCTGAGGCTGGGGATCGCTTGAGTCCATGGTACCCTGGGCAACGTGAGCCTGCGGTTCCCCAGGCAACATAGCGAGACCTAGTCTCAAAAAAAAACAAAAAACCCTTTATTCCTAATCTCTTACTAACCACCCCAACACATAAAGTGGGCAGCAGTTCCCATTACCTTAGTATGAATAAGAGTGTGAGTGCCCATCTTTTGGTTAAAAAGACATAAAGAGAAGGCTCCAAAGGTGGCAGTGATACTTTGCAGTTCCACAGGGGATCATTTATTTTCTACTTAAAAGCATTTTCTTTGGAGAATTTTACACACATACATCCATTCCAAATTAATTCAACTTAGTCTAAGTTGTTCAGTTAGTGAAGACATTGCCTTTCCATGATGAGCTTATGACCAAGTCCTGATCTAAGTACTCCATCTACAGTAACTGTTCAGGAATTAAAATGTGGCCCACATCATACTAATCATCACCCTTCCTATGATATTTCCATGTTATATGGAAAGATAGAGTCTCATTTTCAGATGTACACCTAAAAGCACCATGGTAGCTTGAGACTGCAGGGCCTATTTTGCCCCAGAGGAAGAGCAAATGAGGCCAAGCAGTGCTGAAGGGGATAGGAAAAAGTGTCTAGGTGATCTCTGAGTTCCTAGATCAAACTCTGCCATGGTTTCCCAATTACCAAGTCATAAATTACCCCCACACATTTTTTTCTTAAGCTTGTCTGTGTTAGGCTTCTGTTACCTAACTCAAAAGAATCCAAATAAGTTATGCATCTTTATACATGCAAACTGTTTCTTTCTTGTATTTCTTTTTCTTTTTTTTGAGACGAGGTCTCGCTATGTGCCCAGGGTAGTTCCAAAGCCGTGGACTCAAGTGATCCCTAGCCTCAGCCTCCCAGGTTGCTGAGATTATAGGCGTGCGCCACCACACCTGGCTTGTTTCTTTCTTGTATTTAATAATTACATCATGTTGTGTAAAGTTCCAACAGTGTAGTACATCTTCTTTATGTACTTCTTTATGTACATCTTCTTAAGGCATGATTTTCAGGATAACCTTGTAAGAAAAAAGAGAAAAAAAGAATTTATAACAGACCCTTGATAAGTAATTCAATTAAAATGTAAGCAAAAAAGATTTGGATAGTTTTCCAGAGAAAATATACAAATAGCTAACATGAAGTTATACTTGATATCATTAGTCATCAAAAACATACAAAGCAAACGTATACGGAGATAAGGAGATACTATTCATGTCTAGTAGGTTGGTTATAATAGAGAAAAATAAAAATAGCAAGTATTAGAAAAGAAGTGGATAAAAAAACTTATATTTCTAGTAGGAATGTACAGTGGTACAGTTAGTTGGAAAACAACTTGACAATTCCTTACACTA
The DNA here is from genome assembly GCA_004024945.1 of Uropsilus gracilis. NCBI lineage: Eukaryota > Metazoa > Chordata > Mammalia > Eulipotyphla > Talpidae > Uropsilus > Uropsilus gracilis. Next base: position 19,939 of record PVHY01010087.1, read on the forward strand.
CATTTTAATGTAATACAACGTCATTGAAATGGCAAAGCAGAGAGTTCCACGAATCAGTCCCTCCAATGAAGTCATCATTAAACTAGTAAAAGTGAATCAATTCTTTCAGACTCTGGAATCTACTAAAAGAATGTACCCAACCAGTTGAGTGCTTAATGTGAGATGACGCTAAATTTCAGTACCAAAACATCAAGGCATTTTTACTTACCTATGCCCCAGCTTGGTAGGCAACAATGGGGATGGAGCCATGGTGCATTCCTGGTGCAGTTTGCTGTTGTCAGTAGGTAATATGGACATTTTCTAAACAAAAAAATTGTGGCTTGAATTTTACCATGTCTAGTGGTTCTCCGGGGGACTTTTACTGACGGTGAACTTTGTTTTGCCCCCTTCAGGCTGACGCAGTTTTCCAAGTATCATCTAAGGGTAAAAAGAACATGGACACATATGGAAGAGTAAAAATATATGCCCAGAAGAGAAACAAATCGAGTTTGGCCTGTGGGGGCCACATGTGCCCTCATCAGCACGCGCCCACAGTTGCTAGCCGGCCTCTGGCTGGCAGCTGCACCCATTGCGCACCCACTGAGCACCCTCTGCCATCAAGCTGACTGGTAAGAGGGCCTCAGAGGTTGGCCCGGGAGACCCAGACTGGACGGGCACACGGCAAGATAAGATCCACTCAGTGTCCACAATACGGGGGTGCGAAGGCCTTGCCGTTTCACTCTCACTCCACTTAGTCCCTAGTCCTCTGGAGGAATAAGAAAAACACAAACATTGCAAACAGAGACATAGAACGGGTAAGGGACCAGATAATGATCTTGACAATACAACTGGGTAGGACACAGGAGGATTATCATAGAACCTAATGGACTGGAGAAACAACCATGATGAAGACCTATCACTGAAGTGCACCTACAAACTCATCAGGAATGGATGAACCAAGACCCCATTTTGGGATATGTCACTCGAGAAAACAAGGAGCTCTTCTCCATACCATGGGAGAGGGAGTCCACAGAGTTGGAGAATTAGTTCTACAACAAATCTGCAAATGCAGAGAGTGGAGATGATCCACAAAGGCCATTGGTGGATGCCTACCCTCACTGAGAAACCTTATTACAGTAAAGGGCTGGGAGCAGGGCCTCCAAGCGAGAAGGCAGAGCTATGGGGTGAAGAGGTAACGGATATACAGGGAGAATCGACTGGAACGAGCAGCCAGCAATGAAAAGACATCGTTAAACCTCAAACGAGCACGGACAGGCTACCCAATGCAAAGCTAAGACTACAATCCCTCACACACAGAATGCTGTGTACCGGGAACACAGTCCCTCTCCTGTCAAATAGACACAACCACAGAAAAGGAAGAGAGACCAATGGACTGAACATAAATCATCAAACAATGAGAGAGGAGTCTGAGTGAACGGATGGACCACAGGGCTTGGGGAGGGAGGAGGCATCCCAGCAACCATTTATCGATGTAAGAAATTATTAGAAAAAAAAAGAATAAAACATAAGGAAAAAATATATGCCCAAATTAAAATAAAATTAAGTGTCTGTGGCTGTAGCTGCGGCTATGGCTGTGGCTGTAGCTGCTTAAAGCAAGGGAGAGTGAATAGAACAAGCAGGAGACAGATCTAAAAGTCCGGAAAAAAGTAGATTGAGGAAAAGGTACTCGGGAAAAGAACTTTGAAGGGCTACCATATACTATAGATACTATAGAGAAATCCAGTATTGAAGTGCATATCCAGTAAAAAACACATGTTTGGAAAAAACCTGAGAGGACCCTAGGTTTGCAGTTCTGTGTGATCTTTCGTGTCCTTGCAAGTCAGAGGTGAAGGGTAAGGTGGAGTTTTAGGTAAATGGAGGATCTCAAGTCAGGAATTTAAGCATGGTAAAACATAAGAAAATTTAATGTACCATATTAAAAAAAAACTGGAACATAGTATCATTTCAACATAGAAAAAATATTTGACAAATCCAATATCCTTTCAAGAGGAAAATTCTCAGGGCATTAATAATAGAAAGGAACTCCTTCAATATGACAAAGAGTATTTATGAAGAACCTAGAGCTAACATCATACTCAGTGGTGACAGACCGAAAAGTTTTTCTGTAAGGCCAGGGCACCACTTTTATCATGTTTTCAACACTTTACTGGAAGTTTATCTAAAGCAATTAGGCAAGAAAAGGAAATAAAATGCATCCAAACAGAAAAGAAGTAAATTATTTCTATGCTCAATTTATCCTTTGCATATAAAAATTTCCATGTGCCCCTCTCTCATACACATACATAATTCTCTTATACTCACAGTCTTTAATTCACTCTCAATGTAGTTTTTCTTTTTCTTACAATTTCTCTCACATATTACCTCTTTTCTCTCATATATAGATAGCTCTCTCTCTCTCTCAGGTCTTCCATACTTTCCTCCTCCCTCTTTTTTCTCTCCACTCCCTATTTCCCCCTCCTGTCTTCTCCACTTCTCACCCCTTCCAGGGTATTTATGTATTATGTATGTATGTATGTATGTATGTATGTATTTTTTGAGACTAGGTCTTGCTATTTTTGCCCATGGAACCGCAGGCTCTCGTTGCCCGGGGTACCACAGACTCAAGCAATCCCCAGCCTCAGCTTCCCAGGTAGCTGGGATTACAGGCGCGCGCCACCATGCCCAGCTGTTTTTTTGGAACTAGGTCTCGCTACGGGCCCCAGGCGGGACTCGAACCGCGATCCCTACTAGCCCCTGCCGCTTCATAGGCTGAAGCTTACAGGCACGAGCCACCGTGCCCAGCCCCCTTCCAGGGTATTTAACAGGAAACAAAAGTGAAGTTATTGTACCCAACAAGGGTGGCAACAGCAGAAATAGGCTGGGGCTAGAGGCAGTGCCAATAACCAGAGAACCCACACTCAGTATTCCAGGAAGCAGGATCTCAAGCTGCTGAGCAGCTCCAGGATATCCTGGGGAAGGAAGATGAGGCTCCTATCCTCACTCTCTTCGTAGAAAGAAGCAAATCAGTAAAAATTTCCTACACACAAAAAATTACTACAACAAAATTATTCAGCAAAGTTTCAGGGTACAAGATCAACACATAAAAGCCAGTTTTATTTCTATATACCTGCAGTGAATAATACTAAAGGACACTAGAAATCAATTCCATTTATAATAGCATACAAAAGAATAAAATATATGGGAACAAATTTAAGCAAGAAAGTGAAAGATATAGACTAAAAATTACAATATACTGTGAAATATATTAAAGAACACTTAAGTAAATGAAAAGTCTCATGGATTAGAAAACAATGTTGTTAAAATGGCAAAACTATTCAAACATACTTTGAATATATGGTCAACATATTCCATACAGTCTATCATACTTCTCAATATTCACTGGTCTTTTTTTGCAGCAATAAAAAGTCAAATTATCTTCAACTTCAAATCCAACTATAAGGGGGCTCAAATAGTAAAATAAACCTGAAGAAAAACAAACTCAGAAGACTCAAAACTTACTACAAAGCTGCAATGATCAAAAACAAGACTGGTACTAGCATAATGATAGACATAAAAACCAGTAGAACAGAACTGAAGAGTTCAAAGATACACCCCTATGGCTATAGCCAAATTATTTCCAATAAGGGGACCAAGACCATATAATCAGGGGAAAAGTCTTTTCAACAAACGGCAATAAAGCAGGTAAATATCCACTTGCAAATAAGAGAGCTGAACCCTTACCTCACACTGAATATAAAAGTTAACTTAAAATGGACCTAAAAGAGCTACTCTTACAAGAAAGTATAGCGTAAATTTTTATGACCATAGACCATAGATATTACACCAAAACCACAAGTAATAAAAGGAAAAGATAGATCAGTTTGACTCCATCAAAATTAACATCTTGTATACATCAAAGAACATTATCAAGAAAATGAAAAGATAATCTACAGAATGAAGAAAATTCAGTTGACCCTTGAACAATGCAGGAGTTCGTAGTACCAAGTCCCACATAGCTGAAAATCTATGTATAACTTAGGACTCCCATGTAACTTATTAACATAACTGTTAATAGCTTGCTGTGACCTTACTAATAAGTCAGTTAAAATAATTATGCTTCAATTTAACGTAATGTATATGCATTACATACTATACTCTTATAATAAAGTTAGAGAAAAAATAGTACTAAAAAATCATAAGATGGGAATGCAAACTGGTCCAGCCACTATGGAAAGCTGTGTGGAGGACCCTCAAACAACGGAAAACGGAACTCCCATTCCATCCAGCAATCCCACTTATGGACACCAAAACACTAATTCAAAAAGACACCTGTACTCGCATGTTTATTGCAACACCATTTACAATTGTCAGGATATGAAAACAACCCAAATTCCCCAAAACTGATGAATGATTGAAAAAAAGATGTGCATTATTTACACAATGGAATATTATCCTGCAATCAAAACTGACAAATAGGACATATTTGTGATAACATGGATGGACCTAGAGGGAATCATATTAGTAGAAATAAGTCAGAAAGAAATAGAAACCATATGGTTTCATTTATAGATGGGATACAGGAATAACAAACCAAAGGCCTGGAAAAAGTCAAATAAGTGGACAGTGGAGCTGGGGCAGGCAGCTAGAGAGGGGGCGAGGAGAGGGAGAAACTGGGGAAGGGAGGAGCACAGGAAGATGAAGATGAAGGTTCACGGATGATAGGGTGGAGTTAGAACCCCAAGGAATGCAATGATGCTACACATAAACACACATACATATATACACAAATATGTAAACAACAAAATGATTGATTAAGGAAAGCTCAAAACTTATGCTTTGCAACTATAAAATATTGTTGAAAGAAATTCATGAAATTCTAAGCAAATGGAAAAGATCCCATCTTTATGATTAAGATTTTTTTTAATGATGATTTTTTTTAAATTTAATTTTTTAAGCCGGACACGCTGGCTCGTGCCTATAAACTTCAGCCTATGAAGCGGCTGGGGCTAGGGATCGCGGTTCGAGACCCGCTCGGTGCAAAACAGCGAGACCTAGTTCCAAAAAATAGCTGGGCGTGGTGGTGCGCGCCTGTAATCCCAGCTACCTGGGAAGCCGAGGCTGGGGACTGTTTGAGTCCGTGGTACCCCGGGCAACATGAGCCTGTGGTTCCATGGGCAAAACAGCGAGACCTAGTCTCAAAAAAAAAAATAATTTAAAAAATTTTGTATATATATATTACATTATTGTGTACCCCGGGGTTTTCCCATTTCCCTAACACCTGTTAACCATTCTGCTCTTTTGTGCCCTCCACTTCCCCGGCCTTCTGTCCCCCTATCCTTCCTCACTCCATCGTTCAGCCCCGTATGAATAAGATTTGATGCTGTTAAAGAGGCAGCACCCAACAAAATAATTGGCAAATTCAATGTGGACCCTGTAAGAATCCCTTGGATATTTTCTGTAGGAATTGACAATCTAATTCTAAAATTTAAATGGACTTGTAAGGGACCCCCCAATAGCTAAAATACTCTGAAAAGAAAGAAAAAAATAAATATTCACATTTCCTTTCAAAGATTATTAGAGAGCAATGGTAATTAAGAACATTACAATGTTAGCAAAGGGATAAACAGATTGATCAATGAACGAAGAATGCATAAATGAATCCTTACATATATGAATCCTATGAATGCATAAACGAATCCTGACATAAATGAATCCTTACATAATCCTTACATAATTCTCAACAAAGATGACAAGACCATTCAATGAGGAAAGAAAAGTTTTTTTTCAGGAAATGTTGCTGGTACAAGTGGGTATTCACATGGTAAAGAATGAAGTGGGAGCCTGACCACACACTATATTAAAATGCTAGCTCAAACTGCATCAAAGAGCTAAATGAGAGGAAAAATAGCTATAAGACTCATAACATAAAATATATAGGTTAATCTTCATGACCTTGGATTTAACCTAGAATTCTTAGACATGACACCAAAAGAATAAACAATGAAAAAAAAATTTATTCTTCACCAAAATTAAAGGGTTTTGTGCTTCAAAGAACACCATTGAGAAAGTGGAATACAGCCCAAAGAATACAATAAAATATTTGAAAATCATATACTTGATAAGGGACTTGAACCTGGAGTACATATAGAACATTTGTTGCTCAATTAAAAAAACAAACAAACCAGATACCTGAATTCAAAAGTGGGCAAAGAATCTGAATAGGTATTTCTCCATAGAAAATACATAAAGGGTCAATCAACATGTCAGTCACAGGGAAATGCCTATTAAAAATCACAGCAATATACAATTTTGCACACTGATCTCACAAAGTTAGAATCAAAAGGCAAACTAGCAAAAGGTTTAGGGAGAACATGATGAAACTGGACTCCTACATTACTGGTGGAGATGTAAAAATGTAAAATGACATAGCCATTTTGAAAATTCATATGCTATTCCTACAAATGTTTAAATAATTATCCAGATATTCCTTTCCTAAGTATCTATCCAAGAGAAATGAAAACATGTCTGCACAGAAACTTACACATGAATATTCATAGCATCATTATTCACAGTAACTCCAAAGTGGAAACAACCCAAATATTCATTAACAGACAAATGAATGAACAAAATGTGCTATATTCATATGATAGAATATTACTTGGCCATTAAAAGCAACGAAGCACTGACACCTGCTACAATACAAATGGACCTTGATAATGATAATGCTGACATTATTGCACATATCTGTAGATATACAAAAAATCACTGATATGGTGTACTTTTTAGTTTTTAAAGAGAACTTACTATTTCTTCTTTTGCATATTTCTTTCTTTTTTTTTTTTTTAGACTAGGTCTCCCTATTTTTGCCTGTGGAACCACAGGCTCTTGTTGTCCGGGGTACCACAGACTCAAGCAATCCCCAGCCTCAGCTTCCCAGGTAGCTGGGATCACAGGCGCGCGCCACCACGCCCAGCTATTTTTTTTTGGACCTAGGTCTTGCTACGGGCCCCAGGTGGGACTCGAACCGCAATCCCTAGACCCGGCCGCTTCATAGGCTGAAGCTTACAAGCACGAGCCACCGTGCCCAGTCTTGCATATTTCTTAATTTAATTTAATTTTTTATTTCCCCCCACCATCCCTTATATCTCCTGTTACTTTCTTTCTCCCACCTCCCACCCTTAACCTCAGGGTCTTAGTGGTGTCAATTTCCACTAGCTTTTTAAATGTTTTAATTTATGAAGTCATCTGCTATATAAATTCAGTATTTGTTTTTATCATTCTGATTTGTTTTACTACATATAATTCCCTTAAAACTCTCTATTTTACTAAAAAAAAGAGAGAGAAAATATACTTAAAGTACTGTTCTATACATAACTATACCATAGGTTTATGTTGCCTGTTTATAAGAAAATTCACATAAAAGCAGAGCTTCACAGTTCAAACCCTGTATTTCAAGAGTTAAACGCATTTGTAAATCACATATTTAGTAAAGGTCTAGTATCCAAAATACATAAAGAGTCATTACACCTATAATAAAAGAAGATAACCCAATTAAAAAGTAAGCAAATTATTTGTTTTTAATGGAAATATTCTCGAATTAGATAGTGGTGATAGTTGTACAATGTTGAAGATATTCAAAACCACCTGTCACTTTATAATGGTTCATGTTAGATGAAATTTAATGTAATATGAATTATATTTCAATAAAATATAATCCTAAATATTTCATCTTTCATAATAGTGTCATAAATTGATAATAACATTTTGGTCAGCGACAGACCATATGTAAGAGCAGTCTCATATAACATAGTTGTGTAGTAATCTATTCCATGTGGGCTTCTATAATTATGCTCTATGACGTTTACACAACAATGACATCTTCTCAAATGCTTTTTCAGCATCTGCTAGAATCATGTAATTTTTATCTTTTGTTCTGTTGATGTGATGAATGCTATCATTACCCTTGCAGTCCTTTCTATCCCCAAAGAAATGAGTATCTATTTTTCTCAAGTACACATGTGATCTTCTCAAGGATATATCACATGCTGGAACACAGAACAAACTTCAATATATTTATGAAGATAGAAATCATACAAAACATCTTTTCTGACCAGATGGTATGAAGGTAGAAATTAAACAAAAAAGAATCCTGGGTAAAAACCCAAACATGCTGAGACTAAACAAAATGTTTCTGATTAACCCTTAGGTCACCAAATAAATCAAAGGAAAAATATAAAATTATGTGTTGTGTGTGGTGGTACGCACCTGTAATCCCAGCTATTTGGAGGCAGAGGCTAGGAATCACTTGAGTCCATGGGTTCCAGACTACCCTGGACAACATATGGACAACATGACCTAGTCTCAAAAAAATAGCAGGGTGTTGGTGGCATGTTCCTGTAATCCCAGCTACCTGGGAGGTGGAGGCCAGGGATCACTTGAGTCTGTGAGTTCGGGACTACCCCAGCAACATACCAAGACCTAGTCTCCAAAAAAAAAATAAATAAATAAAATAAAATAAAAATATAAAATTATGTGAGACAAATGAAAATTAAAAGATGAGTTATCAGATCCTGTGGGATCTGATAGCAAGGTGCTATTAAGAGGGAAGTTCATAGCAAAATAGACTTTACATAAATAAAGAAGAAAAGTCTCAAACACGCAATCTAACCTCACAATTGAAGGACTAGAAAAAGAAACAAAACAACAAGTCAGCGGAAGGAATCAAATAATGAAAACACTGCAGAAATAAATGAAATAGAAAACATGAGGAATAAGAGATAAAATTACAAGAGATTCCATAGACATACATAGGCTCACAATAGACTACTATAAACATGCAAACAACCTACAAAAATGGATAAATTTTTAGAATCATACAACAACAGTACAGAATGAAAAAGAGCTTGAACAGACCAAGCATTGAAATTTAAAAAGTAATCAAAAGCTTCTCTATAAACAAAAGGCCAGGACCAGATGGCTTCACTACCAAACTTTCCAAGAAAACTGAAGCCTATCCTCAAACTCTTAAAAAAAACAAAAAAAACAAAAACTGAAGAAGGATAAATGGTGCTGGGAAAACTGGACCACTGCATGCAAAATAATGAACCTGGACTACTCCATCATACTATGTACAAAAACCAACTCAAAATGAATAAAAGACTTGGATGTAAGACCTGAAACCATAAAATACATAGTGGAAATATGGGCAAAACACTCCAACACTTAAACTTCAGAAACCTCTTTCAGGATACATTTATAGATGCTTTAAAAATGAAGGAAAACATAAATAGCTGGAATTACATCAAATTAAAAAGCTTCTGTACAGCAAAAGAGACAATAACCAAACCAAACAAAAAGAAACTCAACCAAATGGGAAAAAATTTTTGCCCTCCATACAAGTGATAAGGGTCTGATAACAAAAATCCACAAAGAACTCACACAACTTATAACAATAACAAAGCAAAAAGCCCAGTCAAAATATGGGGAGAACTAAAAAGACACTTCGCCAAAAAGGAAATACAAATGGCCAATAGACATATAAAAAAATGCCAACTAGTAATCAGGGAAATGCAAATCAAAACCACAAGAGATACCACCTTACACCAGTAAGAATGGCCCACACCCAAGAAACAGCAAACAAATGCTGGCATGAATGTAGAGAAAAAGGAACACTGATACTGCTGACTGTGACTGCAAACTGGCCCAGTCACTATGGAAAACTGTGTGGAGGACCCTTCAAATTACTGAAAATGGGACTACCATTCAAAGCAGCAATCCCACTTGTGGGAATCTACACAAAGGATATAAAAAACACTAATACATAACGACACCTATACTCAGATGTTTACTGCAGCACTGTTTAAAATACCCAGGATATGGAGAGAACCCAAATGCCCAAAACCAGAAGATCAGAAAGTTATAGTATATATACACAATGGAATTTTACTCAGCCATTAAATATAACAAATTTGAGCCAGGTATGGTGGTGCACACCTGTAATCCCAGCTACTTGGGAGGCTGAAGCTAGGAATTATTTGAGTCCGCAGGTTCAAGACTATCTTGGGCAACATAGAGAGAGAAAGAGAGAGAGAGAAATAAACAAACAAACAAATAAATAAATAAAGGCAGGCAGGCAAATTTGAGGGATATGTGATAACATGGATGGACCTAGAAGGAATCATGTTAGCAGAAATAAGTCAGAAAGAAAAAGAGAAATAGAGGATGATCTCACCTATATGCAGGACATAGGGAAAATAAACAAAAGGACAAGTAAGATTTAAAACTGTCAACAGAACTGAAGCATAGAGCAAAAGAGGGTACAATCTGGGAAGGAAAAGGGCATAAGAGATTAAGATGATGGTTCATGGGGGAGATGGGGATGGGAGAACCCTGGAGAATATAACGATGTAAAATATTTATCTGTGTAAACAAATAAAAACAATTGAAGAGGGGAAAAGTCCAAATACAGGAACAAGGGAACATTACCTGATACCAAATCAGACAAGTATAGCACACAAAATAGACAACTAGGCTGCTACCTGTGATAAACATAGATGTCAAAATAGTCAACAAAATCTTGGCAAACTAAATATAGCACAATACTAAAAAAGTCACACATCGTGGAAAACCTTACTTCAGAAAATGCTCCCTTGGGGTGCAAATGGTGGGTATACCCCCCCTCAACCAGGTCTACACTAGGCATCAGAAAATCAGGCAGTCCAGTTGCAGACATCCAGGAGATGAAAGGACCAAATCAAAACCCTGGATATACTCACCACCTGGGGAGGACCCAACAGAGTATGGTGAGAACCATAAGAGACAAGACTGTGAAACTAGCTATTGTGATGACCTGTCATAGAGCCCTACCTTCAACATCTCCAGGTGTTGGGGAACCAAGCCCCTGGTCCAGAGATGTGTGCAATGTTAATGAAACTCCATCCTTTGCCCATGGGGGAGGAAGGTCTTGAAGGTGTGGTTACAGCCCCATGGCAGAACTGTAAACCTCAAAAGAGGAAAGGAGCTGGATCAACCACCTGCTGAAGTCTGTCCCCACCAGGGAATTTATCCATTAACAGTGACTGGGAGTTGGGTTTCCAATGCCAGATGTCAGAACCACAAGCCTCAGAAGCAGCATCATGTGACAGTTACCAGAGTAAATGAGACAGCCAGCATGAATGATGAGGCATGAAATCCAGTGAACACATGGATAAGAAGAAAAGAAGACAGTCTCCTCCACCATAGGACATACCAAAATAAAGGAGCCTGGAGAACCATGCCCACCTATAAGAAGTTCCTTGACATGCTCAGCCTGGCTGCCTGCCTCACAGTTACTCTTGGAGATCTGAGTAGTATGGTCTGCTGTGTCCCAGGATCACAGGTTCTCACCCAGGAAGAAGACATTACTCCAAAAAAGAAGAAAAGGAGACCAATGGGGTAAGCGCCAATCTATGACTTGCAGTGAGAGAGGAGTTAGAATAGCTGGAGTTGGAAAGGGGGGAAGGGGAACAGAATGGTGGTATATGGGTGATTGTTGATGAGAGGGCCATACCAAAGGGGAACAATAACTATATACATATGACTAATGTATGAAAATATGATAATTTTTTTAAAGAATATTCCCTTCCCCCCAGATCATCCCTGAAAACAGCATACCTCAGCAGTGGACTTTAGACCCCACTGGAGAAATACATTTTAGTAGGAAACTAGGGACTGTTAGGCAGATAAATCAGTTAGGGGTGAAAAGCTGTGACTAATTCTTTTGGTTTTGTTTGTTTGTTTGTTTGTTTGTTTGTTTGTTTGTTTGTTTTGTTTGAGGCTAGGTCTCGTTATGTTGCCTGGGGAACCACAGACTCTTGTTGCCCAGAGTACCCTGGACTAAGTGATTCCCAGCCTCAACCTCCCAGGTAGCTGGGATTACAGGCGCACACCACCATGCCCAGCTATTTTTTGAGACTAGGTCTCGCTATGTTGCACGAGGCAGGTCTCAAACCCAAGAACTCAAGTGATTCCTAGGCTTGGGATTAAAGCCACGCGCCACCACGGCAGGCTGACTAACACTTTTGATCATCTCTAAGTAGAGGGCTGTGGTAGGTAGTGAGATTAGCCTAGTGCAAGAGAAAGAAGTGGTAGTGTTGGCAGTCCTGGCAACAGGCAGTTTTCCCCTGCTTCATCCTTATGTATCATTCATCATCCTTCTTCCATCACAGGGTCAGACCTTAGTAAAGACTATCTTTAACTGATATCAGCAGCAATAGGTCTTGAGATACTTCTTACCCCTTTCTTCTTTTACTGGTGACTTTGGTTACAAGTGTGTAGTTCTTTTGTATTTGTTTTATTGGTTTTTTTGGGTTTTTTTTTTAGACTAGATCTTGCTATTTTTGCCCGTGGAACTGCAGGCTCATGTTGCCCAGGGTACCATGAACTGAAGCAATCCCAGTCTCAGCTTCCCAGATAGCTGGGATTACAGGCAAGAACCATCACGTCCAGTTAATTTTTTGGAACTAGGTCTCACCATGTTGCCCTGGGCGGAACTCGAACCATGATCCCTGGTCCTGCCACGGCTTCCTAGCTGCCACTTACTGCCACAGCTTTTTTTTTTTTTTTTTTTGCTATGTTGCCCAGGGTAGATCTCGAACTCATGAATTCAAGTGATCCCTAGCCTCAGCCTCCCAGGTAGCTGGGATTACAGGTGCATGCCACCACACCCAGCTTATTATGAGTATTCTAAAATATTCAAAACCATTTATTTATTTGGGAAATAAACTAGATTTTCAGGGCTTTAAAAGTGACTGAATTTACAAATCAGGACCAAAACTAGGCTGAGTTTTCTGGGTAATCTGAAACAGCTAAAGGAATCTCAGAATCTAAAGTAGTTAAAGGTCAGCTATATTTTATTTGGTTCTGATTCTTATCCTGTGTTCCCAAATCCATAGTCCCAATGTATAAAAGGAAGTCAAAGAAACACCTACTGACATTTTACAGTGAGATGTTTCCTTAGTATTTTGAGATGATACTTCTGTGTACCAGAAGCTTCAGTGTGTATTGGAGGAGTACTCGAACTGAATGGAAACTGGTAGACAGGTGTCCTAAAGCCTGAAATCCCAGGACTTTTTCACACACTTCCTTATTGTCTTCCCTTCATTCAGCTTTCTATGCCTACCCATCACCCATTCCTGTTAAGGACATAGCCACTTTTTTCTTAACGTAAGATTTTTTAACCTTGATTATTAATGACCAGTAAGGAAAGCAAACAGGAAATACCCTATTTGCTGAGAACATTTGGGCACACGGTCCAGGAGGGACAAAAAGATCTGAACTCTACAGTTTTAACAAATGTATTATGGCACAAAAAGAGAGACCAAAGTTTAGGAGATAACTTATTCAACACTATATGATATGGGAAAAGTTTAAAATACACACTTTCTATGCCAATCCTATAATTCCATCATGCCAAATAATCCTAACATAAAAATTATGTATGTTTGCATGTGAACATGTTTTATATGTATATAAGATTTGCCTTATTCCTGTACCACTGGTACAAAGATACAATCACACTACATACCAACAGGCACTCACCCACTTATCATTTCCTGGCAGTTAAAATGACAGGAGTTTTTCACTGTCTGTTTCAGCTCTTGCAGCCATACCCACCTTTTCAAAGTTGGTCCTGGAGGTGATTGTCTATTGACCCCAAAGGCAATCACCATTTCTGTGGTCTCTGTGGTTTCTATCACTGATTCCCAGGGGTAGAAATGTCTTCGATAATGCTTCCTTCTGAAAATCTGAAGAATTCTGCAGTTGGTCCTGAAAAGCAAGACAGGGGAGAATCGGTAACAATGTTATCATTATCACATGGGATCTCAAGTCAAATAATACACTATGGTTAATTTTATCTCTTTGCTATCTTTCTCAACAGCCTCTACCATTATGTAACTATCTTTATTTTTAGCTTCCTTTTAAACATGCTTACTTTCAATAAAACTCTTTTCTTCCTTAGTCCTCCACAAACAGAAGGAACAAAAGCTGGTAAAGTTGTGAACAATAAACGAGGCATGAATTATCTTTTGTCTATTGCATGCAAAGATTTTGTGGTATGTTGACTATTTACATTACTTTAAGTTTTGTGAAGTCAGGCATCTTGACTTACACAATTTAATGTCCAACTGCTTATTCAGCATTAATGGAAATGCACGATCAGCTTAATAGAGGAAAGAGGAAGAAAGGAAAAATGGTAGGAAATCTTTGAAGAATGTATGTTGCCTAACCTTGATGGGAGTAGAATGTTGGAAGTCTTAAGGGAAAAGTAATAGAACCTATTTGTTATGATAGGAAATTGATGAGAGGTGTAAAGACAGGATGTTTCAAGTGGGAAATACACAATTAAAAAAAAACAAATTATTTTTTAATACATAAAAGTATATAGAAGGAAAAATACTTGTAATTCTACAGCATGACACAAAAGTTGTATTTTATAGTGTACATACTTTGTGCGTATAAAATATTTATTATATAGATGCATTTTCATGGTCAGAATATTGAGACAGAAGATAAAAGTGGAAGCATCCCTTCTCTCTTCAAAATGCAACCTTTTATGTTCTTTGGTATTCTTTCAGGGAAAAAAAAGGTAGGTTGATAAAAAACTTGAATGAGATAACGAAAGGATTTTGAGCCATGAAGCTACAAATTATCCCTTCAACCAAATCAGAGGGATTTGGGGTTTGATTGACCTCAACATATATAGGAAACCTGACTGGAAAAAATGGAGCAGACTAAAAACCAGAGCCCCAGTATCTTTTATTATTAACTTGAGGTCAGTTTACATTTCTTTCCACTCTAGTTTTATTTTAGGAGCTAGGGGCAGTGTATCCCATTGTTAGCTTTGTTCCACTGACAACCCTAATGTACACTCACTATTAGAGAAGGTGCTCATAGACAAAGAACCAGGACAGAACCAATAGGACAGTTGGCTTCCAGATTGCTAAGCACTCAGCAAATACAACCAGAATTAAGGTTTTACCCACTCATAAAGGCCTAAGTATTAACAATCAGAACATAAGAGTTAATACTACCAAGCCGATTCTTTTTAAAGGAATTTTTATTGAGAACTCTATGTGCTGAAAACTGTTTGCCGTGAATATGATGAAAAAACCAGTAAGCAAAGACAGACTTCCAGCTTCAGAAAGTTATATAACCTAGTCGGGATAAGGAAGAAGACTTATATATTAACTGAAGAAACATACAAATGGAAATTATAATCACATTAAAGGCAAATGTACAAAGTCCTTTGAAAGTGCTTAAGGATTGATAAATCAGATTGTTGCTTGTTTTTTTAAGGGTATAAAAATTTTTACTATAGGATTAATTGCTTAACTTACCAATGAACAACTATTTTTATAATTTTTAATTAAAAATTCATAAATACTATTGCAAAATTAAAACTAAAGAATATGCTTACAACTCAAAAGCATTTTTTCTTACAAAACTGTTAACGAGGGAGAGGGAGGTATCCCAAAAATCATTTACTGAGGTTGTGATCTAAAGAATAATCTATACAAAAAAACTGTTAATGAAAACTTTGCTCATCTTGGGTTTGGTAGACAAATTTTGCTACATTGAGAACCAAAGTTTTGGAATATACATACACTTCACTTACTCCTCTTGAAACACTTAAAAATTATATTTAATGTCCCTCCTACTGAATACCTATATCCTGTATGTCCATTCTCTACCATCCCCAAGTCCTTATTCTGTCTCTGAACCTGGAAGTAAGGTAAATGTACACAGGTCTCAGCATGCTTTACTGCCAAAACATTAACTACCTTTTTGATTTAATTTTCCTAGAGAGAGTAGTATGGAGTAAAGTGAGAGTACTCAGCAAAGGATATTAAGAGTCCTATGTGCCCTGAAGCTAGTTGTGAACAGAAACAACAGCCTTATAAATCAAAAGACCTCCATGTATAAAAGCCAAGGGGAATTTTTAGGATGTTATTTACATAACAGGTAAAACAGGGTTTTCACTTAAATTTAAACTGACGTGATCCCTCCTTGTCATCTCTCACTTGAGGGGGTCCAATATTGTCACATGTAAAGATTAGGACCCTCTCCTTGCTGAATTTTTGTCTCTAAAGTGAAACTTTATTCAGTTATAATACTGAATAAAAAGGAAACAGGCCCTACTTCTAGGCATTGGCAACTGGGTTAGAGTTCTGAACTTCCTTTCACAAGCCTTCTCTGGCTGGGTTCCAGTTAGACTCCACAGATGAAAGCCAGCAACACTTCCTGCCCAAACTACAGAATCCTAAAAGTTGCTTGCTAGTTCAAGATAGATATAAAGAATGCCACATTTCAACGTGTAGAAAGTGAACATTAATTCTAAAAAAGCGCCAGACTGTTAAGATATCTTTGATATGACTGAAATTATCAAGAGAGCACAAGCAATCTCAAAGTACTCAAACTAGTTTTACTTTTCCTAGATTTTGCCCCTTGCTTCAAGAGTGGGATATGGATAGGATTAATCCCTCTCTTCTTCCTTAAACACTACTGAGTCTCTCTAGAAGATGGAAATAAGTGAACAGGTCTGAAAATCAGTTAACTCGCATTTTAAACTCTTAGAAATCTGAATTCCTGTAGATAGGCTCTTAGAATGTAAAAGCAATTTTCTGGAAAAACAAATACATCTCTGAAGTTCACCTGTACGTATGTTCTTTTAAATAGTCCCTTTTAAGTTAGTCTCTTGCTTCTAGGTCAGGTAAACTCATTGAACTCAGGCTTCATCCTAAAAATCAAGTCTAGGGAGATTACTGACCCTGTACAGATTTGGTGCTGAGATGGAGATAATGATCCTCACCTTAGGAAAGAAAAACATCCTCATGGCACAGTAAGGTGATGTAACTTGCCCCAAATCACAAGGTTAGTATTTAAAGATGAGGAACTTAAATATTCAACTTTCCCAAATCTTCCTACACGATTAAAAAAAAAAAAAAAAAGAGGCAGGACTACTCATTAATCAAGGTTTTAGAATAGAATACCCTCCCCAAAATCCAACATAAAGATTTCTACAGTCCTACACACAAAGAAACAAGGGGGAGGGGGCAACAAGGAGAGGGAGAGGAAGGATTCTTAGTTTAAAAGATGAGCAACTTTGCATTATTTTTGAGAAGTGGGTAGAATGAGACTCCGAAACCTCTACTGAGTTTATAGTTGCTGACAACAGCAATGTCAAAAGGGATAGATTAGAAAGTCTAAGGACCAAGACTCCCTGATCCCCAATGAGGCCCTCAGCAAGAACAAAAACGTTCTTGAAGAGTTCAGGTCCCAGAGGAGGACAGGGAGAACCAGCATAGTTATACAGAAATATCTTAACAGGAAGATACCAATACCAAACGACTGTCACCAGCCCACTATCCATTCAGACGGCATTATATAACCTAACAATTTAACATGAAAGGATTAGCTGATAAATGGGAAAAGAATGGTTGGGGAGATAGACATCAGGGCAGTGGGAGTTCATTGTTCTAGTTTTCCTTTGAAAGTCACATGTATGTAGTATCAAAACAAAAATCAGAAGCATGAGATTAATGCATTTATTCCAAGTAATTTACACATTAAAAATAAAGTCAAACTTGTCCAAGTCAACTCAAAAAACTCTTTAATCTTTTAAACAAAATGTACAACCCAAAACATCACACTGTGGCAGAAATGGCTTGGGAAAGGGAGAGGTAGCAGAAGGAACACAAACGGGTTGTGAAACAGAGGAGTCCAATCCCAAGACAAGTTTCAGATCTTCTACCTCTTCAGAATAGAGATGGCTGCAAAACAATTGAACACAAAGTGTTGCTGGATTACAGTACAATGAATGGAGGTCATTTAAAAAATAGAAGGGATGATAAAAGCATTGCTGCTCCTGGCATTGAGCCATGAATAAGCCTTACCGACTTGTAGTCTTCTAAAAGCAAGCCTGCTAGATTTTCTTCCGTTTACAAGGTGATTTCCAAACAGATTTGTGGGTTAGCAGGACCACCTCAGGCAAAGGCAACAGAGTGAGGTTGACATGCCATGGGAAGTAAAAAGAGTCAACAAAGAGCTACTCACACTGCATTTCAAACAATATTAAGGCAGGCCCATCCAAATGGAAGCCTAAGAGATGAACTTCCTTCAAAAGTTTTTCATCTCAGCAGATCTTCTGATGTTTCTCCTAGATTCATCAGCTGCCCACAAGACTGGGTGGGAATACAACACAGCAATTGGAGAGTTCAACTGTTTCCCCTCCCCCACATTCCAGAATTGCAGCGTCAAGGCCAAAATACAATCAAAGCACACTATGTGATGAGCCAGAGAGACATTTCATTTTAATGACAAAGTAGGAGAAAATAAATTGGCAGGGGAAAAAAAATTAACAGAAAAATACATTTTTTTTTACAGATATGTATAGAAGTAGTTATGACTGATTTGTCCGGTATTTTGAGGAGAAAGGAAAAAAAATGAAAGGAGGTAAACTTTGTTAGCTTCCATGAACATTTACAGTTAAGATGCTGACTGTATTTCTTGATGTAGATTCCAGATGAGATAAGTGACTAGTCCACCATCTGGGCACCTCATTTCCGAAGACAATTTGCTTCATCCACAAGTAGTTCTGGGTGTATAGTCTTAGTCATGAACACTGGAGTCTGTGTGGTCCTGGCTGGCATCAACTGCAGTTACTTGTGCAGGTATTTCCTGAAGGATCATATTGCCTCCAATTACCTGCTCTCTTGCAGGGGATTCTGAAGTCAAAGATTTTACCAAATTCAAAGGGCTGTCATTGTCCTCAACTACTTGAGAAACTGCTACCTCTGTGACGGATGCATTTGGTATTTCTAGGTGCAGTGGTCCCATCTCCAGGGAACTACACAAAGGAGGAGTTCCTGGCTCAGAGAGAGAACACAATTTCTCTTTCTGAATTCCAGATGTCCGTGTGACAAAGTCAACGAGGTCTGGAAGGCAAGGAGATGGCCCGAGGCCTGCAGAGTTCATTGTTTCTGATCTTGAATCTTGTTTCTCTAATGGAGAAGTTTCTTGTACTTCCTCAGGCATCATTCCTCCTGCTAATAGATCGAGGGTCTGATGTGTTCTCTCCAGGCTTCCCAAGCCAAGGTTAGCATTTTCTATAGGAAGTCCAGTTTTCAAAATGTTAGAAGTGATCCTCCCACTTCTCAGATTAGACAAGTTTTGTTCACCCTCTGCTCCAACGTTAAGCACCTGGGTTTTGGAAGATTCTAAGGGAAACTCAGAAAAGTCAGTAAGAGTGGTGGGATTACATCCTATAGGTGACAAGGAATTTTTTTCACATACTTCTTGAGACACAGCAGGTGGGGATCTATGTACTGTGTCTCCTTGAGCATTGTAGAAGTCAACACCCATATCCCCCAGGGTAGAAAGTTCTTCTACTTTTAGATCTGTAACCTTAAAGTTTTCTAAAACCTTGCTTTCTAGTGTCACCGTCAATTCTGGATGGACATCTTGCAGCTCCTGAGCTTTTGCTTCTGGTTTCTCTGAATTCTCCCAGTTCTTTAGCTTCCTTGTGTTCTCATCCCAAACAGTCAGTTCATAGATCATTTTATCCTGGTAGTCTTTCAATTTTTCCCTCTTGAGCTTGAGGTTTCTATACTTAGAGGTTGTGGACGCCGATTCTAGATCTGAATTTTCAAGCCACTCTTCACTACCAGGTGAAACTTCTTGTTTCTGGGTACTATCTGTTAAACATATATCTGATCTGGTTGGTGACTGAAGTAATTCTGGGGAAGAACTATTCATAGGCTTATCTTGTGGGTTCTGGAATAAAGACCTACCTTCTGATGCGAATGAGTCTATTTTTGTCTTTGTGGAAGAATGAGCTTGTGGACTCAATTCAATCACTACTTCATTTTGAGTTTCATTTTCTCTCTTCAATTTCTTAGACTGTTCAGCCTTTTTGTCAGTGATTTGTAACTCAGGCTGTTCTACTTTTACCTTGGGTCCAACATGGATACTTATCTCCCCCTCAGAAAGTTTGGGTCCCCTTTCTTTTAGTTCAGTGTTTGTCTCTAACTCAATTTCTACGCAATCCTTAGATAAGTAGAGTTTTTGTCTTTTCTCATCCTGGTTACCATACGATTCCTTATGATGGGCTTCTACCAGGTTCTGAGATTCCATGGTATGGCAGTGTATATATGATAGCTGAGGGGTTGGTTCTACACCTGGTGGTCCTGGTTCTTCCAGGTCAAGGTCAGTTTTCCCCTCTCCAGATATATCCCTATTAGCATTATTCTGAAAAGAGCTAGCAGTCAACATGACCAAAGAGTCTGTCTTTGGGGTAATAGTTTCATAAGGTCTGCTTTGGCACAACCTTGTGAGAGGTTGGAGAAAACCATAGCTGCTGCCTCTGCTTTTCGAGTCTATGTGGTCTACAACTGGCCATTGCCCTAGGGACACTAGAGTTTTTGCAATGGGTTTTTCAGAGTTGTTGACTAAAGGAGCAGAGACCAAACTTGTAGCTGCAGGCAACTCCTCTTGTGATGTACTGCTTTTCAAAGAAGTGGAAGCGGTGTCTGAACTATCAGATTTAGATACGCTGCTGCTTTCCCCATTGGCCAATGAACCACCACTCAGACTCAACTTAGTCTCAGGGGTACCCTTCCCGCCACTGCTGTAGAATATGTCATACAGGTCCTTAGCATTGGCTGTGGCTAAGCAAGAATTTCGCTTTTCCAATTTTTTGGCTTGTTCACTAAATACACTTGAGAGGGGAGGTGGAGGACGTACTAACACAGAGAATAGGGTCTGGTCCTGATCACTCTCACTCACCCCAGGAGCTGTCTCATCAGAAGGCATGGCAGCTGGTTGCGCTGAAGCCATAATAGCTACTGGCAAAACTGGGTTCAAAATGTTAGGGCCCAGGAAGCCAGGGCTAAGAGTGTGAGGTACAGCTGAATTTGGTTTTACTGAAGCCAAGACCACATTTACTTGAGCAGGAGATGGGGCAGTTGGGTGAGATATAACTGGGGGTGGGGGTGGTGGTGGAGGTGGTGGTGGAGGTGGTGGTGGAGGAGGTGGTAGCATTTGTTCAGGTATATGGGATGGTTCAGTCTTTTCAGCTAGTACCACTTTTTCCTCTGGAGGCCCTTTTAGAATCACCTCTTCCCCTCCAAATGCTTTGGAGATGATATCCGGAGGCAAAAGGAGATCAACTGAAGATTCTTTAACCACTGGCAGAGGCTTTGCAGTGGTTCCAGAGGACTTAATGGACAGAAAGGTGTTAAGAGGAGCTGGCTTGCTCACTGTGGCTGAACCTGACTTGCGGAGCACTGTGGATGGGATAGGCAGGTTGGGTCGGATCTTAGTCTGCGTTGAAGTTGTCACAACAGGTGTCCAAGGACTAGTATGTGCAACAACAGTTTTCCCAGAGAGCTTGATTTTGATGGGTTTTGCCCTTCCAGCTTCAGCTTTGCTATCCTCTCTATCCTTACTGCCTTCCACAGTCTCTTCCTTGGGAATACTCAAGGTTACCACTGAACATTTTTCTTCCTCTTTTTCTAGCTTCTTCCAGCTGAATTTCCCAAAAGAGGAAGATGGTAATTCTTTTTTTACCTCTTCTTTTAACTGGAGTTTGATACTAGGCTTCCTTCTATTTTCAGTTTTTTCAGGGGAGTTTTCACCATCAGAAAGTTGATCTTCTAATTCCTCAGAGATCTTCTCATCCTCCTTTACTTCTTTCACAATTTTTGCCTTTTTTTCTTTCTTCTCTTCCTTTGGTTTTTCACTAAGTTTGCGCTTTAACTCACTCTGCCGTCGCCGTTCAGTCTCTAGGACCACAGCCAAGCCAGCTTGGCGGTCCAAATTCCGCCGCTCCTCATACAGTGGGTTTTCTTCCACATATTTCTAGGAAAAGAAAAAGTAAAGTCAACAACTGGTCAAAATATTATTATATATAAAAAAAATCTTGGCCCTATTAGTGTTTAAATTTAGATAACAGAAATCCTGAAAGCCATCTTTAAGAATAACAGGTCAACATCTCTCCCTAGAACTGAAAAGTTTCTAGGGCTTATATGGAATTTGGAGTATTCAGTAACTTTCATGCTCTGAGGTTGTTTGGCAAACTCAAAAGGCTTACTGCAGAAAGGAGGAAACACTACCAGTTACTATAGACCAACCTTGTATTTCTCATTGTGCTGGTGACCCTTCACATGTTGCTCTCCAGAAATTGGATCCCCCAAAAATTCCTCACAGAGCTGGCAGTAATATCCAGTGATGGGAATCAGAAACTCAGAACCTGGAAGTAGACGAAAGTCAAAAAACTTAAAGTCATTAATGACAGCAACCAAAAGAAAACCCACTTCCCCATTGCAGTAAAATGGTTATTGATATAGAGAATCTTACCTATTTTTGAATCAGAAGTAATATTTAGATGACTCCTAATGGCATAGTTTCTCCAATTTAAAGCTTGAACTCAACACCTCTATGCTTCTACTACCTCTTGGGAACACTAATTGGTTAATTCAGAAGTATCCTGAGCCAGACTGATTTCTGTTGCTCATTCTTCCCAACTTCCAAAGAGCATCGTAGGAGATTTTAAACTATAATCCTAAATAGTCAGCCGAGTACCATTTACATGAGACTCTCTCATGTTGGTCTTACTCAGGAATATATTCTATAGATATAAAGAATGTAGAAGCACTATCTACTTATAAAAGTAAATAATTGAGAAGTTTAAAGACAAACTTTCTACTTTTCAACTTACCCTCTAATAATAACTATTCAATAAGTACTACTATTCTCAGTTGAAAAGGCAGTTAAATGATAACTCTCACTGATATTTTTTACCTTGGTTTCAAAAAAATAAGATTTTGGAGCATAAATCAATTAACGGCATGTATATGTTTAACATCAGTCAGATTACTGGCCTTATGGACAGAATAATTTTGTCTCTCAGACCTCTTTATTTCCTCATAATCTAGTACACTGTTTTGTATATAGAAGGCATTCTTACAGTTTCATTAAAAGTAATAGGTATGTCTCACCCTATGCTGCTTCCTAGCACTTCAACCTCTTCCTTGGTTGAATGTAAGGGAACTAACCACAAAGGAGAAAAGGAGGAGACATACCTTTTGCAGGAACGGTAATCTTGTCAGTGCGCTTTACAGCATCTTGCTTGGCCTCACTGTGGGTCTTTGAAGCCCAAGGTCTGTTGTAAGGATCCAGTGTCTATTTGCAAGAGGCAGAGGCGCTCACACAACAGCACTAAAAACTTATTGACCCACTTTTCTCTCTTTTCTCTCCCATAACCAAGGAGAACCAGAACTCCCCAGTTACCCACCCCCACCCACTCTGCCAACTGTTTAAATGGAAATCACCTGTGGAAAAGGTAAACATATGTTAGAGCAAGTACTAGCAACACATAAAATGAAACAAAAAAATCAGGTACTCAAGGAATCAAAAGAGGCAAAAGCCTCACTTACACTTGTCATGGTGTTTAGTTACAGGCAGGTCCCCTGGACTGAGCCCTGGGGATGATGTCTCCTTTGTTGGTATCTCTTGGCTCTTCAGATTGGGGCTCCTGCCCATATGAGAATGTTTCATTTTCCAGCTTTTAATGCAGATGGGAATATAGAAGTTTGAGGGGAAGGAGGGAAATAACAGGGCAAGATACCTACCTGTGTATGCTTCTTATTATGCATATGGGTGAAGAAGTCAAACATGGTCCCACAGATGGTATTGCAGTCTTTGCACCAATGATTACCAGCATCATAATACTCATAGGCAGCAGTGGGCTGATCAGACTGCTTAGCAGCTGGCTGGGGGCTCTCGGCACGCTTGGGGCTCTTAATATGGGAGTTTTCACTGTTTATTTTTGATTCCTAGAAGGACAAAAGCATGCATTCAGATAGAATTCAAGAAATTCTAGATGTGTCCCCTCAGAAAAAGCATGTGATTTTATAGTTGCAACAATACAAATGGGGCCATACAGTCATATTTCCAGTGCCAAAAGTTGCACAAACTGGGGAAAATCCCATTAGAAGTCTGTCTGCAAGAAACAGACAGAACTAACTAAACTTCATTCTGTTATGTCATCAGGGATGTTAAATCATATTGGCAATACACTTAATTGTATATCCTAAAATATTTCTGAAATACTCAAGATTATGGAATCACTTCCTTTGGGAAGGGGAAATGGAGAACAAGGATAGATGAAAGTCCATTTACCATACACCCTTTGGTAAATGTTGAATATATGATTTATGCAACTAAATACATAGTTTAAAAATCATAATGGCAACTGGGGTGTGAAAGAAAGTTAACTGAACTAATAAGCAAATGCAGAAAGTAGATAACAGTGAACTCACTTATCACATGTGCATCTTGGTATGGAAAACTGGAGAGCAGCACTGGTATCATACATAGGTTTAAGTAGATATTCTCTATATGGGACAATTTAAAAGGAATACGGGTATAATATTTCTAACTGTCATTAGTATCCAGTGACATGATTCCTCCTTTTTAACATAACAAATCCCTAACATTAAGTTATCAATAATAAATACTTTAAGGGAAATAACTAGGAATTCATATAATCTATGAAATAATCTTTCCCTAGTAGAGTCCTATTGAAGTCATGAAAGAGACCACATATAGTAGGTTAAGTGATGGGCATTTGTATACTACTAGTGAGAACATTATTTGGTATCATTTTTCTGGAAGGTAAACTAGGAATGTGTATTACATACATCAAACTTCTTTATACACTTTTTTTTTTGAGACTAGGTCTCACTATTTTCTTTTTTTTGTGAGACTAGGTCTCGCTATTTTTGCCCATGAAACCGCAGGCTCTCATTGCCCGGGGTACCACAGACTCAAGCAATCCCCAGCCTCAGCTTCCCAGGTAGCTGGGATTACAGGTGCGTGCCACCACGCCCAGCTATTTTTTTGGAACTAGGTCTTGCTACAGGTCCCAGGCGGGACTTGAACCGCAATTCCCTAGGCCCGGCTGCTTCATAGGCTGAAGCTTACAGGCGTGAGCCATCGTGCCTGACTAAATAAAATTAAATTAAAAAAAAAAGAAAAAGAGAAAAGAAAAGAAATATAAATAGGTACAGAATAGTAAATTTTATCTTATCCAAAGACTTTGCTTTATTGTTCTATATCCCTCATCCTATTTTCTTTTTAAAGATAGTTATCATTACTTAAGCTGTACTTGTTTATTTCGTTGTCTACCATCTCCTATTTCATGAGAATAAGGACCCTGTGTAGTTAGTTCCCTGCTTTACTTACTTCCTAATTCTAGAATTGTGTCTGGTACTTTTTCAGAGATCAATAAATTTTTGTTAAATGAATTTGTGAGCAGAACAAGAGTATCTGAAATAATACACTCTAAGGCATTAATAATAGTTGTTTCTAGGTGGACAAAACTGAGAGGGACTGTGTGTATTTATGAGAAACAGAAAACCTCAAACCAGTTATGCAGTTTAAAGTGATGCAAAGAGGAAAACTACCAAGAACAGGTAGGAAAAAGGCTGTAGACACAAATTCCTTATTGCTGAAATGAAAACCAAATTTTAATATAGCCCCATTAATTCAGAGAATATGAATATTTGCCCATATCAAGGTGACAGACTGTCATGGAGTTGGTACATAAATGGAATCCCAGGGGGCCCACCTGCGGCACACCCGTGCGCAGATGAGGCTCCCACCAACTCCCCCGGCTGCAGTCGCCAGAGGCCCGGGGTAAGCACCCGACTTGGGGTCCCAGGAGAGGGAGGCGGCCCTTAGCTTCTTCATGTCCAGGGGCAGCACCTCTGCCAAAGGGGGGATTCCTCCTCTTGTCATTCCTACTTCTAACATATCGTTGGAAAGAGAAAAACCAACAATCTACTGACACAGGAAAAAAGAACAAGCAAAGGCCTGGGTCATGATCATTACCAACTGGGTGAGACCTAAACTGAGCAAGATCACACCCACAATGGCAACCTAGTTCCAAAAAATTAGCTGGGCATGGTGGCGCACGCCTGTAAACCCATTGCTTGAATCCATAGTACCCTGGGCAACGTGAGCCTCAGTTCCACGGGCAAAAATAGTGAGACCTAGTCTCAAAAAAAAAAAAAAAAAAAAAAAAAAATCAGACCCACAAGACATGACTGTAAGATTAATCACATAAATGATATAGCAAAGAGCTTTGCCTACAATGTTGCAGGGGTTAATGAAACAAGCCCCTGATCCAGAGATCACACCAAGGTGAGCGAAGGGCCTTCCTCTCCCATCTGGGAAAGAAAGCCCCAGAAAAGGGGCTGTAGCCCTGAAACAAAACTGTAAACCACAAGAGTGAAGAAGAGATGGACAAACCTCTTACGGGGGAGTCTGTCCCCACCGCGGAACCCCACTAACACCAATGGCCAAGAGATGGGATCCCAACACCAGATGCCAGAGCTAAAAGGCTTAAAAGCAGCACCACAGGACAAACACCAGAATGGATGAGGCAGCCAGCACGAATGAGGAGACATGAATACCAGCAATCACACAGGTCTGAAGAAAGGGAGACTGTTTATTTCACAGCAGAAAATGCCACAAAAAAGGAACCTGGAGAACAACGCTACACACCCACACCTGCCCTGCAAGAGGTCCCAGATGAGCAGGGATGGGCTACTTGCCTCAAAGTTATCCTTAGAAATTAAGCAGCATGGACCAACAGGTCACAGGAACTCAGGTCCTAACCGAGGATAAGAACATTTACCAGATATTGGAAGAGACCAACAGGCCAAACAACAAACAACTTAAACATCAACTTCACCAACCAACAAATGGCAGAAAGATGGGAGATAGAGTGACTGGAGGAGGGATATGGAGGGAGGAGAAAGGAGAGTCATATATCAAGGGTCAATTAATGCACAAATGTGACAAATCAATAAAATTAATTACTTTTTAAAAAATGAAAAAAAAAATCTGGTGGCTGAGCGATTCATGGAAGAAGACATTACTAAGTATCTGAAGCTGGGTTGGCAATTAAAGGATGGCCACTTCTTTGCATGAGGAACATAAGCAGAGGTGAAATCCAAGAATGTTTAGGAATCAAGAGTTGGTACAGTCCTTGTGCTGCCTATCACTTACCATAGTGGGGTATTGAGTTTACCTTGGGCCATCTGAAGCCTTGCAGACCTGATTAGCCAGTTACTAGCTGAGAAGGAATGGTGGGATAGACACTACACTTGGTAGAGGCTACCCCTTCTTGAGTGTACCCCCATATCACCTGCCCCTGTCTCCACAAAGGTCCCTCCTGGACAACCCAGGATCCCCAAAGATGTCCATGTAGCAGCTCTTGGGTCAGCACCAAGTGAGACTAATAGCAGCCATAATTTCCACTGGTGTTGTCCTCTAGATTTCTACCAGAAGCTTTGAGTGGTAACCTTGAAGTGTTTGGGGAAATATGTACTCCCTGGATCACTTTAAATTTGTACCAAAAAAAAAAAAAAAAGGAATCCCAAACCATTTGTAAGCCAAGTACAAAGAGCCAGAACTTTTTAGCTCTTCTCCATTCAAAGTACTGAATTCAAAGCCTGAAAAAACACTATAGTCCTTTATGATAGAAGAGAATGCTTCCATGTCCCAGGAAGACATGAAAAAATTAACAGCTTGGTAAACAGAGAATGAAGAATATCCTCTTTCCTACATCATTCTATTTACTATACGCTAGACATACTAGACACTATTGGAATAGACATGCACAAGAAAAGTCGTGATCTTAATCATGTCTTATACATGACATAATGAAATAAACCTTAAAAAGAAACAAGTGACATACTATGGATGAGCAAAACAAGGGTTGAATAAATCTGGGTGGAATGTCTAGAATTCTTCATGGAGAAGGTAATATTAGATTTGAACCTGAGTGGATGAGTAGGTTTGGAGAAAGATTACTGTAAATTAACAGGATTATTAATGCAAAATCAAAGAGGTATAGTAGTATTTTGCACATCTGGAAAACTGCAAGCATTTGAAGAAATAACAGATGTAATATAATCTATTTCTAGAACAGGGCTCATTTACTATGTACCAATCACTGAGCTAGGTATCAAGAGCTATACTAGAGAACGAGACAGATATCATCTGATTCCTAGAATCTCAAAATCTAATTGTGGGAACTACAAGTGTCATAAATACTCAGAAGGAAAATTACAAGGTTAGTGAGAATGTATGTAAGGCAAATTTAACAGTCTCAGAAATCAAGAAAGGAAGTCAGAGAAGTAATTTAAAATGTAATTTGAAGAATGAATATGAGTTCATTACAAGAGGGGATAAGGAAAGGTTTGCAAGTTTACTAGAGGCAAAAGAAGATGCAAAGACATCAGAAGGGATGCCATATGTGGGGAGAGAAAAGGTCATTAGTAAAACTACAGTAAGCAAAGGGGTAATGAGGCTTAAGAGGTAGATGGAGTCTCAAAATCATTGATTATAATGTGCACAAAAGTTTGAGTAGCAATATGAACAAGAAATGAAGGTAGTCTAAATTTTGATGTTAATAGAGATGGTAAGAAGGGCACAACTGAGTCTTACTCTGGGGGAGGAACTGGCAGAATTTGCAATTGATTTGCTATGGAGCAATTAGAGAGAGTGAACCACTAAGAATGCTTTCTAGGTTGTTGGCATAAAACCATTCACTGAGACAGAAGTAGGGATGAGTTGAGCACAACCACTAGTTTAGTTTATGTTGATCTTTGAGGCAAAAATTGAGGTAATTTCCAAACAGTAGCTAATCTGGTGGAAACTTAAGTTTAGAAGAAGCATTTGAGCTAGAAAATAAAACTGGAAGTTGTCAGCAGGGTAGTTCAGCACAGAACTAGGTGAAATGACCTAAGGAGTAAGCAGAATTCTGGAACTGGGCTAGGATGAAGCCCTGAAGAACTGAAATATTTAAAGATATGGATAGATGAACAGGCACCAAAGGAGACTAGGCAGTAGCAGTCAGCACATGAGGAAAAATGATAGAAGCTGGGGTAAGAAAGCATTTTTAGAAAACAGTTGGTCCATTTAACTAATACTGATTTGAGGACTGAAATGGTTTCACTGGTTTTACCAACATATTAGTGATCCTGTTGCTAAATATGAAGCCCTCAAGTGGTATAGGTTAGACTGGAATGGGTTAAAGGAAATGCAAAATAGGAGCAGAGAGGCTACGGAATGAACAAGGAGGATTTTAGCTT
Source organism: Uropsilus gracilis (assembly GCA_004024945.1). Lineage (NCBI taxonomy): Eukaryota > Metazoa > Chordata > Mammalia > Eulipotyphla > Talpidae > Uropsilus > Uropsilus gracilis. Next base: position 49,122 of record PVHY01010087.1, read on the forward strand.
CTACTATGTGGCAAAGTGGGTCTGTTAAAATTCTGAAGGGAAGTTCCAAAATCTGATCTTTGCCTTAAGAAAACAAGAGTAAGAACAGGTTGGAAAAAGGCAGCTAAGAAAATGGTTGAAGTTTCTGAGGCGTCAGTAGAAATAAAAGTTGTAACAGAGAAAGCAAAGTTGTTACCTTGCTGTTGGAAGAGGATGACACTTTGTCTGGACTCTTAGATTTTTCTGCTTTCCCAGGCTTCTCTGTAGGTTCTTTACCGTCATTTAATGACTTCTGTGGCTTATCCAAAATGTTAATTCCCAAAATCTGAGCCACTTTGTCCAGTTCAGATTGTTTCTTTTCTGCCTCTTCTGCCTCTTGTCTCAGTTCTGCAATGTCCTTCATAATGTTGTCCTGAAGCCGACTCACCTCCACCAGGAGTGGGTCTTTGTGGCCATCTTTTTCCCTTCGTTTCTTGCGCAGCATTTCCCCTGAGTAGTCAAATGGCAACAAAAAGAAACACAAAGAAGTTAGACACAAAGCACAAGTTATTTTTAAGTCTTAAACAGAAATTTCTTAAGACTTTATGGTCAAAAACTCTTTTCCCCAACTAAGTTTCTAAGAGTTAGCTAGATTCTTCCTCCAACTGGACTGGTTTAGGTAAAGCTTCTGTAGAATTAAAGGATGTGCATGGCTTATTAGCTAAGGATCTAGGGACAGTTTGAGTCCCACTAATTCCCAAAATAGCACATACAAGTTTGTGTGTATGTGTCTCCCCCCAAATGGTCAATAAATGTTGAAACTATGAATTCAGTGGTTGGCTCTTCTTCAGAGACCCTAAATATTACTCAGAGGGTGAAAAAGATAGCCATTCACCTATTTGACTTTATCTGATTTAAGAACACTTCACCAACTCCTACATTTAGTTTTAGGTTTTATTATCAGGTATTCATCTAATATTATTTTCTTCTTTTTTTTCGAGACTAAGTCTCGCTATTTTTGCCTGTGGAACCGCAGGCTCACATTGCCTGGGCTACCACAGACTCAAGCAATCCCCAGCCTCAGCTTCCCAGGTAGCTAGGATTACAGGCGCATGTCACCACACCCAACTATTTTTTTGGAACTAGGTCTTGCTACATTGCCCTAAGTAGGACTCGAACCGTGATCCCTGGTCCCCGCTGCGGCTTCCTAGGCTGCCACTTACAGACATGTGCCACCATGCCCGGCCATCTAATATTATTTTCTATCCCAAACTTCAGACCTCATGAATTGAACTCTGAATCATTTCTGTGATATTCGGCCAAAAATACATAACCTGAACTTATTCATAAGGAAACATGAGATAAACCAAAACTCAATGGCATTCTACCAAGTATATGACTTGTCCTCTAAATTGTCAGTGTCATAAAATAGATTCAGGAACTACTATAGATTAAAGGAAACTAAAAGAACATGGCAAATTAGTGCTATGCATAAACTTGCATTTTGCTTTAGAACATGCTGGGACAACTGACAAAGTATGAATAAAATCAGTAATCTCGAACTGTATTACTGTTTACTTTCTAATTTTTATAAGTGTACTATAGCTACGCAAGTGGAGTTATTTTTTGTTAGGACACAGACTGAACTATTAAGGAGTAATGGACCATTGTACCAACAACTTTTAAAGAGTTCAAGAAAAACTGCACATACAAATATATAGGAGGTGCGGGGGGAACTGACAGAGCAAGTATACAGATCTTCCTAGACTCACAGTGGGGTTACATCCCAATAACCTCACCATAAGTTGCAAATGTCACTCTTTGAAAACACATTTAATACACCTGAACATCTCCTGAACATCATAGCTTAGTTACCCTATCTTAAATATTCACATTAGCTAACAGTTGAGTATGGCCATCTAAGTAAGTCTATTTTACAGTGAAGTGCTGAATAGCTCATGTAATGTACTGAATACTGTACCGAAAGTGAAAACAGTCCTATAGAGTGCAGCTGTTTACCCTTGTATCACATGACTAGGCTACACAGTCCACTGCTGCTGCCTAGTATCACATGAGTATCATACCATACACATCACTAGTAGCACATGAAAATAACAAAATTCAAAGTATGCTTTCCACTGAATTCATATGCCTTTCCCACCACTGTAAGGCTGAAAATTAATTTAAACCATCAAATCAGAAACCATCTATATAGTAAAATGGTAAGGACTATGAAGAATAATGAGAATTCACTATTATTACAATCTTTCTGTATCAAAAAATTTAAAGTGTGAATCTGGTCACCAAATTTGTCTAAAGATCCCCAAAGCTCTCAATGTGATCTCCTATTCCTGTAACTACAAAAGGTGGGTCATACAAAGGAGTAACTGATACCTTGTTGCTTATGAAGTCTTTCCAACTCAGTCCGAAGATAGTACATCTTCTTCTGACGAGCTTCCTGGTCACTCTTCAGTTTTTCCCTTTCTTCAATAACCTGAAAAGTACAGAACAAAAAATCCTCCAGTTGCAAACATTTTCCCTTTTCTTTTGCTATCTTCCCTAATCCCTCATGCAAGATGATATCTGAATACAAGGAGTCAAATGCCTAAACAGAGGCTCTGACTTGATAGTCAATACTTGATTTCAAATCTTAAGTTCCAGAACAGAATTATTCTTTAAAGAGCTATATTGTCCAGAAAGTATTATCTTATGCAGGAAGCACTATATTGTTAATGTTAACCTAAAGTTAGTGGTAGTCACTCTTTTTTTTTTTAAAGATCTTGAAGGCCGGGCATGGTAGCGCGTGCTTATAAGCAACAGCTTATGGAGTCACGGCTGTGTCTGGGGATTGCAGTTCAAGTCCCGACTGGCACAACACAGCGAGACCTAGTCCTAAAAAATAGCTGGGCGTGGTGTGGTGCGCGCCAGTAATCCTAGCTACCTGAGAAGCTGAGGCTGGGGATTGCTTGAGTCTGTGGTACCACGGACAACATGAGCCTGAGGTTCCATGGGCAAAAATAGCAAGACCTAGTCTCAAAAAAAAAAAAAAAAAAAAAGGAGACATTCATTCAATGTCATGATCAGTAGTCTATTACATTTAGCAATCAATAACATGGGTGTAGGGGGAGGGCAAAAAAAAAAATTAGTACAGGTGCCAGGTGTGGTGGTATGCACCTGTAATCCCAGCTACCTGGGAGTCTGAGGCTTGGGATCACTTGAGTCCATGGGTTGGGACTACTCCGGGAACATAGTGAGATCTAGTCTCTGGGAAAAAAAAAGAAAGAAAGAAAGAAAAGAAAAAATAGCACGGGTGCCAAAAAAGGAAAAAATAAACCAAAACCTATATTAAGACCTTTGTAAGGCCGGGCACGGTGACTCGTGCCTGTAAGCTTCAGCCTATGAAGCGGCCGGGGCTAGGGAGCACAGTTTGAGTCCCGCCTGGGGCCCATAGCGAGACCTAGTTCCAAAAAAATAGCTGGGCGTGGTGGCGCGCGCCTGTCATTCCAGCTACCTGGGAAGCTGAGGCTGGGGATTGCTTGAGTCTGTGGTACCCCGGGCAATGAGAGCCTGTGGTTCCACAGGCAAAAATAGGAAGACCTAGTCTCAAAAAAAAAAAACAAACAAAAAAACCTTTGTTGGAATGTTTTACATTACTACAATAACCTGTTGTACAACTGTTACAAATACAATCTCAAGCTTTTTTTTTTGCCCATATACATGAATACTGTCATGATAGCCACTCTTAGACAGTGGTTCTGAGTCCAAAGGGGAACTGTTAATATGGGAACCAATATGGGTGATGGGCACATTTATTAGTTGTATTTTTTTTTTGACTAGGCCTTGCTATTTTTGCCCATGGAACTGCAGGCTCATATTGCCCAAGGGTATATAGACTCAAGCAATCCCCAGCCTCAGCTTCCCAGGTAGCTGGGATTACAGGCATACGCCACCATGACCAGCTATTTTTTGGGACTAGGTCTCGCTGTGTTGCCCCGAGCAGGACTCGAACCGAGATCCCTAGCCTTAGCCGCTTCACAGGCTGAAGCTTACAGGCACGAGCCACCATACCCGGCTGTTAGTTGTATTATTATATTATTTAACACTTGTGACAATCTCTATTTTAGACTAACAAAACAGAAGCTATTAAAGATTAAGTAATATATCCTAGGTCACACAGTAAGATTTAAAATGCAGGCACAGCCTAAAAGTTCATGATCTTAGAAACATTACTACTACTTAATCAAAAAAACAAACAAGTAGGGGCTTGTCTAAAATGGGCTAATGCGCAAAATCTGTGTATTATTAGCCCCAACTATATCAGGTTCTTAAAAATAAAACATCAAGCCTCTAAAGAGTATCTCTGAAGTATTAAGTTTAATCTTTATTAA
>PVHY01010088.1:0-11132 GCA_004024945.1 Uropsilus gracilis
TAGGTAGGTAGGTAGGTAGGTAGGTAGGTAGGTAGATAGGTAGGTAGGTAGGTAGGTAGGTAGATGAATGAATTGAGAGACTGAAAGACAGAGACAGACTGACAGAAAGACAAACAGATTGATTGATAGATGGATCGATAGATAGATAGATAGATAGATAGATAGATAGATAGATAGATAGATAGATAGATAGATAGATAGATGATAGATAGATAGATAGATAGATAGATAGATAGATAGATAGATAGATAGATAGATAGATAGATAGATAGATAGATAGATAGATAGATAGATAGATAGATAGATAAAATTTTGGTTCATCAATGTATGAAGTTCTTACAAATGTTGGCATATTTCATGATAAACATCAAGAAATGTAAGTTTTCCAAAATTTTAAACTTCACTAAGACCCTGAATTTTGTTAAGTGGCAACAAATATTATCTTTTGTTTTCCCTGAAATGACAAGTTCACTTCATTCATTCTTGAGAATATATATACCAAATGCCTTCTAAGAACAACCAATTTGTCAGTCCTTCTTGCATGTAAAACAAAAATCAGGTAGTTCCATTCACAATGCAGTCATCCAAGTATTTTCCCTAGAAACAACCATTATACTTCAGTTTGAAACAGAAGTGATTGCACACACCATCCAAAATATCACATAGATTTCTAAAGGTATATGATCAAGGCTTAAATTTAGTAAAATCAATAATTCTTACTGCTAATAAACTCAATAATTCTTACTGCTTAATCAAGTTCATCTCTAAGTAAAAGGTTTTTTTTCCTTTTCTTTCCCTTCCTTTTCTCCTCCCCCTTTTTTCTTTTTTCCTTTCCCCTTTCACTTTCTCTCCTATCCTTCCTTCCTTTGTTCCTTCTTTCATTCCTTCCTTCGTTCCTTCCTTCTTTCCTCCCTCCATCCCTCCCTCCTTCCTTCCTTCCTCCCTCCCTCCCTACCTCCCTCCCTTCCTCCTTCCCTCCTCCGTAACTACCTGAAAGTGAGGACTACAAAACAGCTAGTACATTGTGCTATATACTTCAGTGGTGCCCTCAATTTGTGGCAAGGTGACACCAGTTTTCCCTGTCACTACCCTTGCACCACCAGTACACATGTCAATGTGGCAGAATGTGTGGGAATATTTGTAGAAAAAACAAAATTTTGGCAAAATGTGCCCTCCAAGGCAGAATATGGCCTCTTGTTTTTTGTTTGCCCTCTTGTCCTCAGCCAGGAAAGTTGCCACTCTTTGTGGTACCTGCTTCCCACAGCCCAGCTCCCTGCTTTGGAACAACTCAGACCTTTGTGGTCAACAGCTACTTGGTCCTTTCCACTTCCCACCCTCCTTCCTGACACTGTCACATATGGAAGAAGCAGGGCATAAGAAGTCTTGCTGTACATATGTTAATTGTTCAGATTTTGAAGAAGGGTTTTCTCTGAACCCACCGGCATAAAATAAACTTCCTTCTCCAAGGAACTTCTGTAACATCAACAGAGTGGAAAATGCAAATCGTGCCCACATATTATTTTGAAATACTCCTGCATTTCTGAATTTCTGACTCCCCCACCCCTGCCCCTACCTCCATCCCAGCTCCTACTCTGGGTCTTAAATAGCCACAGGTGTCTATGGTCTATGCTTGGAGATGCAGTTGCCTTACATGCTCATCACTTGGAAGGTGGAGCTTTTCATGCTGACATGGCTTCATCCTAAATACACCATGCTACTTTATGTGCCTCTGCTTTTGCTCTGGTGCCTTACAGGCCACTTGATGGATGATGGCCCATAATTCCATTTCCCGAACCTATCTAACAACCAGTTTATCCTGGCAGATGTAATTTCAACTCCAGTTCACTCACAAAGACTTCCTTCAACCCCTCCCACTTTCAGTTTTCCCACCTTGTGCTTGTTAAAACCTGTGCAAATCTCTATTACCCATATTCTCCATCGAGTTCTCTTCTTCTTTCCCCCCATCCTCTTTGCCACAAGAAGACGAGCCCCTGGAGAGCAGAAACCCTGTATTAGTGATGGCTATAACAACACACTGTTCCCTGCACAGACTAGATTTTCAGTAAATGCTGCTTAAATAGATTCAGCTAGCAATGTAAATATATTCAACACATAAACGGGGGGGGGGCACAATGAACTTCCCAGCAAAACATGTGTTTGTCTAAATTTTACCATCTGCACAAACAGATTTTCAGATTAACATGGAGTTCAACCAAATAGCAAAATAATAGGATCTTCCTTTTAATTGATGTCTATTTGACAAACTAATCAAATATCTAGTTTGGGCCTATCTCTATGCTTCATGCTAGAGAAAATGTGAGCTGCTGGTGATATAATGGTAATTGAACATTGCTGTAATTGAAAGCAAACTAGACATAGAATCCAATCTTTTTTTTTCTTATTCTACGTTGGCTGTTTAATAGCTGTTTAACCTTAAACAAAATAGATCTATGAGTCTCAGTAGCCTTTGCTGCAACATGGAGATAATAGTACCAATTTAAAGCAGATGTAATAATTACAAAAGAGAATCTGAGGGACAACATCCATCACAATTGTTATTATTAAACACTGATATTTCAACAAATGATTATTAAACACTGATTTAAACCAATTGGTCCTCGATTTTTTCCCCAAGAATACTGTAAATTGATTGTAGAAACATATAGATAGATAGATGGATGGATGGATGGATGGATGGATGGATGGATGGATGGATGGATGGATGGATGGATGGATGGATGGATGGATAGATAGATAGATAGATAGATAGATAGATAGATAGATAGATAGATAGATAGATAGATAGATAGATAGATAGATAGATAGATATAATTATTTTAGGTAAAATGAAATAAAGTATCAGATAATCATGCAAGTCACATGGGTTGGCAGCACAAATTAAGAAAATGCATTGAAGCAAATGGATAAATGAAGAAGTAAAGTCTCTGTGGACCTATAAGCCTTGTCTACTTGTATCCCTTGAAGCTCAGAATCTACCTCTCAGTTTGTATCTATCACCGTACTTTGCACATTATTATTAAATAACATATCTTTGACTATATTATTGAGAAGCACTTTTGAAGAGATGGATCTCATGGCATTATGATTTCCTATCAAATGATTCATTTCTGTGCATCTCTGGGCCTCTTCTAAGGGTTCTAAGGGTTCATTAAAATCTTAGTATGTTGAGCACTCTGCTCGATGCTGCTTTCACCTTGTGTGAAAGTTAAAATCCCAAATTGCTTTGCTTGACTGGATCAAGCTAAGGACCAGATTAAGTCTCCTTATAAAACCAAGAAATGAACTTTGAACTCGGCTCTAAAGAAAATACACACCTCATATTTCAGTCTCTTGTCAACCCTAAAAGGAAACTGGTAGAGGCCACTTCTTCCCAGCTCAGCAGACTTGGATTTCAATGTTTGCTGAGGGATTTCATCTTTTAATATGTTTTCTCAATATTTAATAAACACAAATGAGTGTTTACTAGAGATAAGCTGTAGCATATGAATGTCCCTAAACAGCAGGAAAAATAAGCACAGGAGATGAATTTGACAAAAGTTATTTCTCAGTAAGTTAAGCCTTTTAAGACCTAGGTTTGCTTTTTATCATTGGATATGATAGAGATTGTCATGATTCTTAAGCTTTATTTTTTAGCTTATGAACCATTTGTGGAGCATAATAAAATCCATATTTCTGGGCCTAACAACAACAAGTTCTGCAATTCAGTAAGACTGAAATAGTACCAGGAATATATCTCCAAGTCTCCACTTGATTGTTTGCAACTATGCTTTGAGAACTCAGAATCCCCAGAAAATGGAAAAGGCAATACAAATTGTCTGAGTATTTATTATATGCAGCAAGATCACATTTCGGGTTTATGTTTCAATTTTATAGGGGGCTGTTAGCCTCATTTTACAGACTGGACAGACATCAGACAGCTGGGAACAGTACAAGCAAGATATGCTCCCAAGTCTCTCTAGGCCTACAGCTTATGTTTTTCTCACCTTCACACAATGTCAAAACTGAACTTGGATTTGAATCTTGATTCTGCCACAATTTATTGTTGTAGCCATGCATAGGGTTTCTTCGTTGTGTCTTATTTTTCTCTTCTGAAAAATGAGATAATTATAGCAGCTCTGCCAACACCATAGGATTGTTGCAGCTGTCAGAGATGATCATGAATGGAAATGTTGCTTAAGTTTTTAAACTTTCATTTCCATGACATATATTCCTTGATCTTGCTTGGATCCTTGATCATTGAGTGTTGCAACTCTACCTTGAGATCTGAGACTAAGAAGAAAGGATTTTCTTTGGGTTTGGCTTGTGGCTTGCTTGTTCTTAATGCTAAATAATGACATAATCATTGCTGAGATTTTGGAAAATATATAAGGATGAGTCAAGCTAACTATATTTCTCTTTAATTAGCATAGTTGTTTATCGCTAAATCTTTTTGTTTTGGCAGAAAAAAAATCTCACCATTTCTGGATTCCATTCCTCCTTCTTAGGTACTACCTGGAATTAAAGAAGTGTTGAGTAATAAGATGGAGGACTGACCTTTCCTCTGGACCATCAGAGCAGTGGATGTTGTTGGAATCTTGCCACTTGCACATTGACAAAGCTCCTTTCTAAGAGGTGTGCTGTTTCCTGCTACCTCTCAACCAGTCTTTTCCAGACTGGAGAAATTGTCTACTCTCTTCTAAGAGTTTTTTTTTCTTTCTCTGACTGCACTCATATAAACCTACTGAAAAGCTTTTCAGTGTACTCAGGCTTTTATGAGGAATGGAACATGTTTATAACTTCAAAGTGGCTTTGATATTGAGTTCTGCAAAAAAAAAAATCTTGAGCAAGAAATTATAAGACTTGAATTGTCAGGGAAAAGGAAAACAAATATATAAGAACCAAAGTCCACATTTATATGTAAAAAATAGTACAAAATAGTTCTAACACATGTATCAACATACAAACATTCCAGGGAGAGGGTGAAATACAAATAGTCCCTCATTCAAGAGAAACTGCTGTTGTCATTTGGTGAATGTCCTTGCCATTTGGGTATATTTGCTTATATTTGACATTTATCCCTAATGTAATATAGTTTTGTGTGTTTACTTCAGTTGGTATTATATAAAATCATTTCCCACATTCTTTACACCTAGTGAATATTTAGGTTGTATTCAAATTTGTATAATTATAAGTAATGCAGTAACAGAAATCTTCATGCATAATCACTGCATTTTGACCTTTTCTTTTAATAACTATTTTGCTTTCACTTTATTTTCATAAGACTATGCCTAGGCATAGAAATACTGGATTGATGAACTATTTTTAAGATAGAAATAATTCATTCTTTTAATCAATAAATCTTTAATTGAACATCAGTCAGTATCTGTTACTATTTATTGCCAAGCTAGAGGAGAAATTAGACTGTGATTATATCTACATAGGCAGAGTGACTATGTAGTGGCTTCAGAATTTAAGAATTTAACCTGCCTTAATCAGTTTGAACTACAAGAATTTTGACTCCCATCTCTAAGACTTAAGGACTTAAAGTCCTAGAGAAATTAAAAAATTTAAGGTGTTCATTAGCAGAATACAAGTATTTGCCAGGTGGTTGTGTAAGGAGAGGTGGGATGGGGCCAGCTTTGTGGGTAAGTGACTGGTACAGTTGCACTGGGGCCTATGATTCATGTTATGCTCTCACTGTTGAAGGGTAACCCTAAGACACAAGACCGCGTCAAAGTTCCGATTAAATCTCAAAGCTCTATTAGCTGGCCAGCAACTGTCACTCAGGTAAGGGGGATCAACCCTGAGCCAAACTTAGCAGGGGCTTTTAAAGACAAAAACCGAATCCAAGTAACTACAGTTACTAAAGCAACAAAAGCAGAAACAGGCCATCAGGAACATGTCACCATGTACTGGTCTCCATGGTTTTGGGCATCAAATGTTGGTACATCCTGTTTCAATGGAGGAACTTGACAAATTACTTCTTGACTGGAAGTTACTCTCCCGTGTTAAACTCATGGAGCTGTTTCTAAGCTACTGGGGGGAAAAGGGTCTGGGATCCATTACACCACCATCTTGAAATTTGTGATTTTTGAACAAGGAGGCTCGCATTTTCATTTCGCACTGTGCCCTCTACAGGAAGCTATTAGCGTTGCCATAGAAATGAATGGCCACTAGGTAAAGTAAAGGAACTTCAGAGCCACTTCTGATACTATAGAATGTTATTTGTTGTCCATAGAGCCCTTTAAATACTTTGGATCAATCCAAGCACCTCATTTGGGATTCCAAGAAGATCATCCATTGGCAGTACTGCTGATGTCACCCCATCATCCGCTCTCCTGTTCTGAGTCACCCTTCTCTGTTGTTTTCCCTTCCTTTATAATCTCAGTCTTGTACACAATTTCCAATAGCTCTCCCACTTCCTGTTTTGAGACTCTACTTGAACAGGCTTTGTTTCTTAGCACTCTTTGTTAGCTATAATGTGAAAAAAAACTGTGTGGACATGTTCACTTGCATCTGTGTGCAAGAGGCGTTCACATGTGCCTCCTACATTGCATTGAAGAACCCCAAAGAAATGTGTTATCTATTTAAGGGGGGTGGATGAGGGGAATAAATATTTTGATTTGGTTTAGAAATGATTGATTCCTGAAGTTACAGCTCCCAGGGAGGTTTTCCAAATTCTGGAAACAACCTAAGTGCCCAAGGACAGGTGAGTGGAAATAGGAAGGGGTGGTGTAGACGCACAAGGGAACACTTTGCTAGCAAAAAGGAGTTAAAGTCGTGCTACTTGTGGCACCATGGATGGAGCTTAAAGGGATCATGGAAAGTGAACTAAGTCAGAAGGAGAACGAGAAATACTGGCTGATGTCACTGTATAAGTGAGCCTGTAGAACCAGGACCTGGTTCTTCCCCATGATTGTGAAGCCCAATAGATGTGCGCATGGTTAACTATACACGTCTGGGCCTGGGAGAGGGGGCTCAGGGAGCACAGAGGGCATGCAAAGGCAACAGGAGTATGCGATGAGAGAGCATGAGAGAATGGCAGAGAGTCCAGACAAAGAGTGTGAAGACTCCTGGGGGGTTGAAGGGGGAAGGGGGTCTCTCCAGCCCCCCAGACCTCCTGGCCCTGGCTCTGCCCTGTCTGGTGCAACTGCTAAAACCAAGAAAGACTCCTGCTCAGGTGGGTGAGGCTGACGGGTGACTCTATAGTTGGCGACGGGGATTAGTTGCTTGACAATTGGTCAGGAGAATGGAATCTTTCCCCAACAGCCACTTATATGTGGAATTTAGAATAACCAGACGAGCAGTCAGATAAAGCTAAACCTTCACCTCCCCCATAAACTGAACCTAGAACTGCATTTAGAGGGGGAGGGTGTTGTAACAGGTTGCGTTGGGCCAGAGCTGAAGAGACAGACAACGGTCAGTCTTGGAGCAGGTTTGCCAGGGAGCAGATCGCTTGCTATAGTTTAGCTGAAACAGGCAGATGTAAGGAATCAATCAACAGATGTAAAACAGGGTTCAGGGGGGCTAGGGCAAAAGTTTATGGGAAACTGTAGGAGCTATGTTGCCACAGGTGAGCGTATTCAAAGAGCATCATAAAGAAGGATGTGTGCTAGAGCTTAGAGTGGAGTCATTTATCTTTATCTCAGAGCCACCCCCAGGTCACTGCGGACTATAACCACACAATCAGTCAAAGGCTCTCAGGGCTGGTCCCCGGCCAGCCTCGACATGCGGGGCTATTGTCTCCAGGCAGCCATGCAGAAATGCTCCATCTAATTCCCACAAGGCTTGCTTTCATTACAGGTCCTGCTTTGAGTACGTGGTAGGGTGAGTTTTCAGGGCTTTTTATCCTGCCATCATCAGCGCTCATGACCAGCACCTGTGGTGGCATTGCGCCCTCACGATTGTACACATCGGGTTAGTGGATGTGCGCATGCGTGAGTGGGCTCACCTGGGCCTAGGAGGAAAGGCTAAGAAGGCAGCATCACGCCGGGCTGAGAGAGTTCACAGACAAGAGAGCACGAGGAGAGCAAAGCAGAGAAGCAACGTGAAGAAAACTCTAGAGAAAGAGGCCAGAGAAAAAGCATGAAGAATCCTGGGGGCTGGGGAGCTCACCTGCCTCAGCTGCCCGGTGTCTGTGTAACTGCTAGAACTTGCACTACAATTGGGGTCACGGACAGTGTGCTTGCAGGACAAGTCCTGCTTTGGTAACAAATCGTGTGCTAGGCCTCAGGAGGAGAGGGACAGGCGGGCAGCAAGTGGGGAAGGCCTACGTGCGCGATGGTGGCGGACTGCAGGTGTTCTGGTGGTGGCACAACGCGGTCAAAGCTCTGGAAGAGGGGGAATCCTGTCCGTGCGAAGTAGACAGTGATGTAGACCAGGCTTAGTTACCGCAATAAAAAATAAATGACTTAATTTTAAAAGCCACCAGAGGAACATAAGGCCCTGGGTTTCTGCAACCTGATCCACTGGTCTGTTTGGGGTGTTATTTTCCAGTCTCATTGTTGTGAACACTGCCGCTCTATAGGAAGTCTCAGAGCCGTGTAATGTCAGCCCTCTGACCCTATTCTAACTTCAATATTATGGGGGCGATCTGGGGTCTTTTGCCTTTCCATGGAAGCTTAGAATCCGTTTCTCTCTATCCAATAAATAATTTTTGGGTTTTGATCAGATTTCATTGAATCTATAGCTCAAGTTAAGAAGAACTGACATCTTTGCAATCCTGAGGGTTCTATTCAATGTACATGGCCTATTTCTCCATTTACTTAGTTGATTTCTTTAATCAGTTTTAGAGTATTCCTCACAGATCTTGTACGAATTTTGTTAGATGTATACAAATGTATACTTACATTTTTCATGTTTTATTTCCATCACCAAAAACATCCGTTCAACATGGGAACTATGAAAAGCAAAAAATGTCCATAACCCATCAGCCATGTTATATTTACACATACGTGCATTTTGGTGTGGGAAATTTCATTAATTCCAACTAATTCCCTGCTGCTACATACTTACATATTTTAGCTTTGCAATATTTCATCTTAACAAACAGAAAATGGAATGAATATGGGCAGAAATTTAAAAAAATTAAAACTGTCATCTGAAACATTGAGAATGTTTGAGAAAAACAGTCAAAACACTTTAGGATTTAAAGTAATTTATAAAAGCACTATAGTATTAAGATTCATAGTAGTCTGATACTATGTTTAGGGACCATTATTCTGATGAAACTGATGTTCTCTAAATCAAATTGTGGTGTAAAGAATCTTGCTTTGTATCAAATGTCTGTAGACAAATACTTTTAAATGGCGTTACATGGAGCCCAAGGAAGCTGGAGCAAATGGATTCGGAGCAATTTTAAGCAGCTGACTTTTACATGGTTGACTATAGCACCCTTTCGGATGACTTTATTTGACATCTAGTCCTCACTTAATTAAAAATAAATGTGCAATATTTTAAATCATGGGCTTTAGTCCATTTTCCGCTAAATCACGTAATTGATAATTCAGACATAAAATGGTCACAGCCCATCTATATTAGTATTAGAACACCAGGGCATGGTTTCTCAGCCCAGTATCTGCTGATCATGCATTGATTGGTGTCTCCAATTTCCTCTGTAGAACCAGTGCTTAGCCACGCTGTTCAGATAGAAAGCCAAGGGTCTGATGGGGCGGCTGCTAACTTCTGAAAAGAAAAGGGAGAGAAAGAGGTGCAGGTTGGGGTTTCAGGGAGACTGGTCCTCTTGACAGGACTGGGACCTCAGGTTCATCCGTGTCTGCATATCCAGGCAGAAGCACACCTGGACCTATCAGTCGAGAAAGTACCCTTTTCACAATTCACTTATTAGTTCAGAAATCACTGGGTTTTGCCTGGAGCATTTTAAGTGGATTTTCTACCCTCCTAAAGTACAGGAGTGGTGACGAATGCGCTGCAGGTCCACTGTTCACTATAAAATAAACTATACTTTCCCCCTGTTATTTGTGCTTTCACCGTGTGCTATTTCTGAAGGAAAATAAAAAGTTGGACCAAGTTTCCTGAAGAAAGCACAGTGGTTTAAATCTGTTCTCCTTCTCAGTACTTGTGTAGGAGAGCTCCATGGATTGTTGTTTTTAATTGAGATAACCTTAGTTTACAACACGGTATGAATTTCCCACTTTGTCAGCCTCACACTTCCTTAATGGTACACTATTGTAACCAGAAAAGGCCAGGGCCAGGCTGCCTGTGGCTGCCAGCTGAACAGAGACCAGAACTGAACCTAGAATGTGTGTCAGAAAGCCGGTGATTTGAGAGAACAGGGGGCAGGGTAAATGAGTTCATCAGGCCTTTTACTTCCTGTGCCTCTATGGCTACCCGCTGTGGCTTTGATCTTGTTCCTGCAGACGGCGCTGGGGAGCATGGGCGCTGGGCATGCGCACTGGTAACTGTGACCGCTTGGCCCTGAGAGCATGAGTGTGCACATGCGCCACCAAATTTCTAGTGCCCGTTTCCCATCACTCCATCAACGCCCTCTGCCTGTTCCCCGACTCCTCCCTCTTCTACTCTAATAACCACCATTCTGTCCTCAGAATCTAATCATTTGTTGCGTTTCTTTGTTTCTACCCGATACAAATGAAATCCTATGGCATTGTCTTTCTCTGCCTTACTTTACGCCGTGTACCTTTCGAAATCCCCATGTCACAGTTACTGAGTTCAATAAGCTGTGACATGTCCATTTGATGTGAAACCCAATGTGAGTAGAACGAATCTGACAAAATCACCTTAATGCACAGCAAGTTTATTAAGAACAGATGACACTTGCGTAGACACCGCAGGCAAAGGCTGCATTTTAAAAGGGGGAGGGGTAGGCTTTGATTGATTGATTGATTGATTGATTGATTGATTGATTGATTGATTGATTGATTGTGGAATTTCTCACTTCGGGGGTTGGTTGCTTTGCTGTAAAGATGGCTAACATGTCTACCCCCACCGCCGCTGCCAGTCTTGTGAGATCTAATTTGCATACCAGGTTTCAGCAACTGTGTTACTCATCCCTCAACCTGCTCATCCAGGACCCCAGGCCAACCAGGAGACTGGGGTGGAGGTGTTTGTCTTTCCCAGCAGGGGGCGCTCTTCAGCAATCAGCAGGTGTTTCT